>BGPR01004010.1:48914-62209 GCA_013235015.1 Araneus ventricosus
ACAGATTTTGAAATGCATCGCGCGAAAATGTAGCAGCGCATTCATTAAAAATCATACACCTAATATTTACATTCCATTAATACGTTTTCCAATACTTCCAGTCAAATTGTTATCACACTAGGTCGTTAAAACGTTAAAGATATTCGATGAAGATAATTGCGTTGCATCGCTATGTTATGCTTGCTGAGAAAGCATTTCGAATACAATGTTTATTTAATGCTCTCGCGACATTAGCTATACTCAGCATGGAAGCGATATCCTCCATAGACTCTGTTTTAATCTTTTAAAGCGGATAAACAGCAATTAAATACATCAGGAAATATATGCCTCATCAGGTTATTTCCGTAAAGGAATTCGACAACTCTGTCGCTTGATCGTTATAAACTACCTTACAAAGAGTTTAAAAGCTCATATATGTTATTCCTTTATTTGTAATTTTTTTACAATTTAGAGACATTAGAAAGATGTTGCATAAGACGATTAAAACATTCAAGCATACAATTCGAACGGATGTAAAGCAATGTCTAGAATACCGGAAAAAGCTAATAATGCAAGAATAATCTTACGGTCGAGAATCCCGTTCTGAAATCCGAATTAAATCAACAAAACACGGTGTTCACAAAAATATTACGACAAATAGAAAATGCCATATTTTTTCCCCTAACTCTTTTCCGTCAGTAAACATATTTTATCCGTGTTCTTATTAAAAAGATATCAGAATCATTGAAGTAGACAGAATACTAAAAGGATTAATATCACTCAAAGGACCGTGTATTCAAATTATTACAAGTCAGCTCTTTTTTTTTTCGTCTGCCAAATAACACGCTACCAAAAGAATGTTTATTTATTCATCATCAAACGTTAGGATAAGTAATGTAAATACGTAGGAAAATATGTAAACAGCGGAAGCAATGTTTAAGCTCTTGCGAACATTATTTTGTTCTTGTATCAAACAGTAATGTGATACGTATCGCGTCTGCGACATTTATATTCAGTTTGAAGATAATGCATTAACAAATAAGGATAATGAATTATGACAATCTTTATTTTAAATATGAAAGTTGAAATCCATTTCCCTTCTACGTGCTTCGGGGTATATTCGAATTGACATTTTGATACACACGATTTGCTTTTATTCCGTTTTTTATTTTAATTTTTTGCAGCTTATAAATGCTCTTTTAATGCCTGGATTCATCGCCAAATACTACGAAAACAATTACCATAATATTGAAGTGGAGAGCTTTTGTGCTTAGATGGACTTAAGACATTCCAACGATGGTGTATTTATTACTTAAAGCATTACGTTTCATTATTATGGGTAAATATTTGACCTTTTCAGGCAAAATATCCATTAAAAGAATTCCTTGTAATGTAAGTACATACAGTATCCAAAATATAAATTCCGAAGAATAAAGTCCGAGCAAGCTATTATAAAGTAAATTTCAATATCAGATATAAAACATATTCAGATCTGAGGTAGAAATTTTACCATTATATGTAGTTTAAAATAAATCACTATTTGAAAAAATAATTTGGTTGATAATATCTACCTGAATGCATAATTGCACTATACCAAATTAAAATGAATACACGTGATGAAATAGATTTTTTCGCATTTTTAAATTGTATCCTTTTACTCGCTATTTAAATTTCAAGATAAAAACATTTTAGCCTCCGAGTTTCCCAGGTGTTTGGTTTTTCCATGCCTTTCAAAATATTATTACAGTAACTTTAACATCTGGCAACGATCTGGTCGAGAGAATAGTAGGGTAAAGGGGGGAAGCAACTTTCAACAATTTTTTTGTATAACCTCATTTTTGCAGAAAGTTTATATTTTTTATTTCAATATTTGGCATCCTTAGTTACAGCAGAATCTTAGGCAGTTTCTCACTTTATATCAGAATTTCCCGTCATAACTAAAAGGTGAAATTATGCATTTCAAATGAAGCCTAAATTTGTTGAAAGGTGCCCCACCCATGGGGCACCTTTCAACAAATGACTCATTTTACTCATAATGCCTAATTTCACTCAAATAAACATAAATTTTATTGAAATATAGCAAATGTACAGAAAAATCCAGTAATCTGACAACATTTTTCTGGTTTTAGGTTAACTTAATTTTTCTTGTTTTCATTGTTTGCTCCAGTCATTTTGTGCTATTTTCAGTTTTGACTAAAATAACCCAATTATTCCGACAGTTTATAAAATCCTTAACCCAGTGAATTCCAGCTATATTATTTTCATTCTAAATACTTGGAGTGCTTGAACCAGGCATTTTGAATAATCATATGCAAGCTGTCGTACTAGCTTGCAAGTCAGACCATTCTTCATATTTGAACTTTTAATAATAAATTCACAAAGCATGCTTTCTTGATCTGTGGTAAAAATTTGTCGGCATGTATACTTGGAGTTAAAGCAGCTGGATGAAGTATTCAATATTATGCCATCATCAGGACCAACTGTTTTAATTTATTTTAAATCTATAAATTAAGGGAAAATAAGGATTCCATATAAGTCTGTAGTTGTTCTAAGAGACATGTCACCTTGGACTGCTTGCATAGCCTTTGAAATCGCATTTTCTTCTGGCTTATTATGCTTCTTTATGTAAGTTCAAACCATTTTGCCAAAGTCTCGAAGTTATTTATTTAAATTAATTCTTCCTTAATATGAGGGATATATTTACCGGTGTTGAAATGTGCCCTCTGATGTTTGTTGAAAGGTGCCCTACTTGCCGCCATTAAGTTTAAAGTGTTACAACTCTCTTTAGAAAAGGAATTTCGAGATGCAAATAGTATTGTTAGATGCAGAAAATCATAATTAACTTGGTGAATAAATTAAACTTATCTCAATGACTATAGAGTAAGAAAAATTCAGTGATGATCAGAAATTTCAGTTCTTAGTTAGCAGGTCACAAAACAGATCTCATTCCATAGCAAAGCACGTGGTTTGAGAAATGGAATGAATCCTATTGGCGAAATATGTTCTCTTCCCAAACTTGATTAACCACCTATCAGCCGATCAAATAGCATTTCCGTTGGAGAGAAATTCTAACTGTTGAAAGATGCCCCGTCTCCCCTACTATCACGAGCCTCCAAATAATGATAAGAATCGGCAATTTTCTTTAGTTTCAGTTTCATGCTGAGGGAAAAGTTCGTTTCGATAGAGTACCGGATTTCAAGCTGATGTCCGGACTAGTGTCAGGATCTTCAAAATATCCGGATTTACGCCAGTGAATGCGGCGATAGAGGAATTTGGTTGGTTGTAGTAATGGAAAATCTGACGTATTTGAAAAAACTGACACCATTCCGCCAATGAAAGAAAATCCATTGCTTACATCCATTGTTTATAAGAAAGTGGAGGACCCTCCTTATCTAGCCCTCCTTGAAACTGAAATTTAAAAGTTTTGGTAGTTTTGTTTTAATTCTGTTTTACAATAATATAATTTTGAAATATCAAATGTAGTAAAAAATGTATTCTTTGTATTCCAACGTCTTAAATGTTTTTTTCACTTCCTAAAACTCTGTGCTAATGTTAAGAAAGAAGCAGCTTTTAGAATTTCATACTGTAAATGACCCTCCCAAGAGTCTCCAATCCCCCCTCTGGCGTGTCCCGATTTCAACCAAAAAAATTATGGTAACCCTACGTTTCGATGAATAAAAACTTCGACAGTGTTACCAACTGTCTCTTTTTTTGTCTTTGACCTCCTCTCAGAGAGAATGTTCCTGGTCATGGTTCGACAGTATAACTTCAAAATCGTCGCTAAAGTGAAAACTTCTGCCTAATTTCAAAGAAGAACTGTAAATTAAGTGATTCAACTGGATATTTGCCTCCCCTTTCTGTTGCATGCATATATTGAGGAACAGAACTGGAAAGATTTTCAAGAATTTTCCAAATTTATTTGGTGCTAAAAAGTTTGACTTTTTAATACTGAACACTTTGAATTTTAGCATAAAATATTAGCAGGTTTGAAAGCAAAATAGCTATAACCTAAAATCACGTGTAATACTTGATACTTCAAAATATCATATGCATACATTTATTTATGAATAAATCTTTAGTTCCTAGAATTCCTTTCGACTAACAGAACACATAATATTAAATTTATCATGTGTTTTTGTTGACAAGATTTCTTAAAATATCCATCTCACTGTCGTTATCCTTTCAAGAGATAAAAATTATAATTTCTGATGTGATTATGTGTGGTCAAATCACCGGAACTCTGCTAACAGTTACTCTCAATATTAATAAATATATATATTTAGCTTTATTGATAAATAGGGTCGTCATAAGTCCCGTATATGTGGGACTGTCACCGTTTTTCACAACTCAGCCCCATATTACTATTAATCCCGTTTTCTCCTTAACTCTTTCATCCCGAAGATACTTTTTTCTTCTAGCTCCTTTAAAACCGGCACTTTTTGGGAGGAAGCGACATGAATTGGACTCTCCAGACCTGGGGGCCTGTTTTCCCCACCCCCTGTAACAGTCCCTTAAGGCGCACCGAAATGGACTGTGGTTGTCAAGGATAAATGGACCCCCTACCGCGCTTATCTCTAAAGCGATCTCAGAACCTCCCCTCAGAAGGAACCAACCGCCTCAGACCGGCTCTCGTCGCTGTTAAGGGGAAAGTTTCAGACCGCTCGAGACCGCCTCGCTCGGTGTGAGAGGGTTAAACTCTGCGTTAGACACCGAGCGAAAGAAACAGGTTGCCAGTGTAGATAATTGAAGCAATTTTGATTTGTCATTATAATTTTAATTTGACTTGCGCCCAGTTTTTTAGTTATTTGAAAGACGAAAATGATGTATTTTAGAAAGTAAGATCAACTTTAAAATATGACTAGGTTAAAAAGTATTAGCCTTGCGTCTTTTTTATTATTCTATGTGTTCATTTTATTATAATTCTTAAACTTCATTTTTTTTTATCAGCGTACAATAAACCATTACTTTCCATGTCTTTTTTTATGTTTAATTTATTTAAACGTCCCTTGGCGATTCTGGTATCCCTTTTCATAAAGGTGAAAATTAAGTGTGTTTACAAAACGGAAGTTATTTTTACAAAAATTTTGCTTTCTGAATTAATTGATTAAATTCAATTTAGCAATTAAATATGAGAACATTTTAATATTTCTTATTCAATTTACTAATTTATTTTGGTATCAGTAAATTGATTTTTTTTTTAACTCCGAGTCGTAGAATTTAAGAGTATCACAAAATAAAACACTGGGTTTCGGTACTTTTATATCGCTTAGGTGAGATTTGCTATAAAAATCATCGTGCCTTAATAGAGCTTAAAAACAATCAACTGGAAAAATTATAATATTTTTTAAAAAATTAACTTAAACTTTTAAAAAATTATTTATGAACAATAAAATTTAGGTAATAAAATGTAGGAAATACAATTTAAACAATGTTCATGTAGCGCGCAATTGCAGCTGCAAACAAAAAACAAAGAACAAATGGAAATCAATTTCTAACAAAAGAAATCCAAAAAACAAAGAACAACTCAGAGGTAATCGAAAAAAATAAACAAGGAATCCATTCTAGTCCATTTTTTTCAAGGGCTAAGGACTTTATTCGAAATGGATTCAAAATAATAACTGGGATATTTTTCCGTAAGAAGCTTGCATTGGGCCAAAAATAGCTTCTCTTAGCCCGAAATTTCTCAACAAAAGACAAAGGAGATCTGTACACCAAAAGACATTATTTCAGAAGAAAGAGGAAAAGCAAAACACAAACATAAAAACGCTAATAAGATTGATTTAAAAATATCAGCCATCTGGCTTTTTAAAGTTAGCCGTCATAAATAAAAAACATACCCCATGCCCAAAATAGAGAAAAAAGAGAAAAAAAAATGTCCTCACATAATCACAAACCCACGCTAACTTTTTTTCAATAAAACAAATCAGCTAATTTTTAAAGAAATACCGATCCCATGGCGCCATCTATATTTGTGCCTCAATACATTGCTTTAAAATTTGGAGAATAACAATTTTAAATTTTTTAAAAACTTGTTTATCTTTGACTAAAGTTTCATTTTCTTATTTAGTTTCCAGTTACCGTTGCCACCTAAAATGGGCTGACGAAAGAAAATGTTGAGGATTCAATTGACTAAATTAACGAGCTAATTCATGTTTCGAATTACTATTAAATGACGAAAAATGATCATAATAATTTACAGAAAATTTCTTATAAAAACTCTTTCACTTATCAATTCCAAAATTCTGCCACTTTAACTGGCGTACCTTTTAATGAAGAAATAAGTCGAACAAATAATGATGATTCAAACAATATTCTCGCCAAATCTAAATTATCGAGGAAAAAATTCATTCCTTCTCGTTTTTCATATTTCATTCGAACATCGCTCAAGCTGTCACACTCTTCACTTTTATATTAAATATCGCTAAAACGCAGTTATCTCTTTGATTTAAACGAGTGACAAGTCGCCAAAATTTCGTGCCAAGTTCTAAAAGCCTCTGACAATCTGGACAACGAAATTTCCTCCTTTCTCGCTCCGTTGACATATTGTGAATTATATTTTCCCGTTGCTGCTCATTCTCGTTTTTTATAAGACGTGTTTGTAAGCCTCGTCCGCTTTTCCGTTTACCGCGAGTTAAGGTTTGACACACTTTTTTTTACAGACACATTTTCCTTTCTGTCATAGCCGACTTGACGGCGGCGAATTGAATTCTGTCTTCGCTCGCAAACGTTCGCTCAAGAGACGAAAGTATCCTGTTCTTCTCAGCTCGTCAATAAAACAAGATGTCTGCGATTTCCCTCACTGCTGAAGTAAATCCAGGAATGAAAATAAAAAATTAAAAACTTTAAAAAACGCCTTTACCAAAGCATTAAGAAAGAAAATAATAATTTTTCTCAAAAATCTGGAGGTCAAAACAAAAATCGTAAAAGCGTGAGGCGCAAGTAGAAAAGCTGTAAGTAAATTAGGATTGAATATCTAAAAAGACAAAAAATAAGTCTAATAAATAATAAATTCTTTCCAATATATTCCGGAATGGGTTCAGGTCTTAGAGGATATTAAATTCAGACCTTAAAGTCTTTTTAATAAAACCTATTCTAGTTTTGAATCTGCATGGATGAATGGCCTCTGATGAAGTCATTCACCGAGTTCTTACTTCTTATCGTTGTCTGCTATTATTTTGCATTTTTAACTCTTCCGCAAATGAAATTCCCTTTATTAGTATTTTTATTTATTTTGTAAGTAAATTAGAATTGTAATCACGTTTATAATATATTTTATATGATGAATGTTTAATAACATTTCGTTTCTTATGATAATCATTGTGGTTTTATACCTTTCTCCTATTGTTTTCAGCGCTTCACGCTTTTTGGATTTTTGTTTTGACATCCAGATTTTTGTGAAAAATTATTATTTTCTTTTTTAATGCGTGGGTAAAGGCGTTTTTTTAAAGTTTTTTTATATTTATTATTTTATAGCTTTTAGTCTTTAATTTATGTCATAATTCAGCATTATAAATATTTTATACATCAACTAACTAAAGCAATTATTTATTGAAGAAGGTCTGATAGGATGTACGTAATGGACCCTATGCTTTATTTAATTCCAGCAATAATTTCTTTAAAAAGATCTATAGTAGGATATATGTATTTAAATTTTTATTGAAACTTTTAAATTACTGTGTCAAGTATTTTAGTTCTCAAAACTACTATAGATGGCGCCACTGAAACCTACAGAGGGCAAACGCAATTTTGCGAATTTTTTTTAAAAAATTGATAATTGAGAGCTCTAAAATTGTTAAAATGTTGCATTGTTATCAAGACCCAATAAATTACAAAATTTCAGAATTCTAGTGCATTAAGAAGTGAGTGAAAAATCGATCACAAAATCGATCCAACCTTACATACATACAAACATGAAACATTTCGAACTTAGTAAAAGCGTTTAATAATGATTGTTGTGATTCAAATTATATGTGCTCCTCAAATTGTCAGCAAATTTCGGTAGATCTTACATCACTTATCCAAGAATCTCGTTCATTAAAATAAAAAACCAGAAACGTTGAATGTAAAGAATAAAAAAAAACGTGAAGATCAGAACTAATGTTGCTATTAATAGAGTAAATTAGATAAAAGAATATAACACATGCTGCAGGTTTTACTGCAAAATAGTCCATTGGTTAGTGATTTTGGAGCAGCACCATGGCCATTTAAGGTGGGCAAAAGTAACAGCAATTAACCGAAACAAATGGCCGCGGGTTTGAATTTGGTTCCGTTTGGCGATGGCTCTTTACATTGCGTCATTTAGAAAATTGGCAAATCAGATGTGGGTTGTAATGATTGTTTTACGGTAATCTATCCATTTGCCTTCAGATCTACGCTCGCAGCAGAAATATAGGGCAATCCTTCGAAAAAAGTCACCAAGGAAGGTTTCCTTACCATAAATATCTTCTGCAATAAAAGCAGAGTCAGCATTAATAGAAGCACTTAAAAGAAATCTCTATGGGATATCGCCTTTCTCGTGTGTATATGTCATATGTGTTTAAAAGTCTCAGTAGGATATATGATTGAGCTGAATATAAAATGTAAAGCGTTTTTTGAGCAAAGATTATTCAAAGTTTTATCAGCTAATATTTATTTTCCTGTTTTACGTATTTACGACCAGTGAAAAGTTTACTAAGGCTCGGTGACTTAAAATTATTGATTATTTCCTTTTCGTGTCAGAGTTAAAGGATAAGGAGAGTGTAGAAAATAATGACGTGCACCGACTTCATACAGATGTTTGGGAAAATTAATGTCACTATTTTTTAAGTTAGGACCACGTTCCTTCCATTTTCGTGAATAAACATTTTGATTTGAACATGGCGTCAACAAATTATACTAGTACTCTGGGGAATTCATATATTGATTCAGCTTTTACAAGAAACCTTAGTTCCGAATTATTAAATTATGTATGTTATTTTTCATACCATCGACCGATCCTACATAGAATTGTAACATAGCCAGGCACGATTGAAGAATTCAAAACAAAAGAATTGACATTATTTTATTAAGAAATATTGCATAATAAGAGCATATTTTATTAAGAAATAAAACAATTTCCACTGTAACCTTAGTTTAATTTTATTTCGCCAATCTTCCAAACATCAGTATTTCAGAGAAGCAAAAGAGAATTGAGAGTAACTCCGAGAAACAAGAATATAGCGAGTTAACTTCGAGAAAGAAAAGTGTATCGCGAGTAACAGTGAGAATCCGAGAAGATTCGAGAAAAAAAGAGAATCGCGAGTAACTAAGAGAAAAGAGAAACTTCGAGAAACAAAGGAGTCACGCGAGTAAAGTAGTCCTACGCCTTTAACATCAGCGGCTGTTTGAAAAAGACAGCCTCACGTCATTGTTGTTTTTATGATACTAATTTCTAATCATTTACTCTATAGAAATATGCCCTTTTGTACAAACTCAAGAAGGGGCAAATGAAGTTCGAACAATTATTTTATTGCTCAATATTTATTAAATAGTTTTTCTTCTTGGGTACTATACCATAGACAAATTACTCACAGAAATGGCAAATTGTTAAGAAATGAGAAGATGTGAGGACTTTAACTTACCTAGGCTATTTTTTTCTTCCATCGGAATATTATGGAGAGGAATCATGTTAATGATTTGTAACCAAAAAGGGTTTTTCGAAAAGAATAAAAACATTTGCTGCCTCTTGTCGATTCGATTGAGTGCATGATTGTTAGTTAATATTGTTCTAAAATTTAACTTCAACCTATTAATTGCATACAAGATAAGGATCCTTATGTAAGGTGAGACCAGCATTCTGAATTACACCTAAAATCAGGAAAAGCCCATATTTCAATTACATTAATTTAAAATCCAGTCGTGAACAGTACACTGGAGGTTTTAAAAACGTCTTGTGAAACGCCAGCATTTTGAAGAAGAAATGCATTAATTTGCTTAATCAACATATTCTCTGAGGATCAGAGAACATGAGAGAGAGAGTTTACTTACTAATTATCAATATATTCAGAACAAAGCAAGATAAAAACTGAGATAAAATTTTTATTTAATTCAAACTTTGAACAGCTGCGCTTGCTAAAAGATTTATCTCTTACATTTGAGGAAGACAGCGTACACTGTATTGGTTTCATAAGGAAATCTTCACTGTAAAAGTTTTGGTAAAAGAACGAGATGTAAAGCTAAAGTAATCGCGAATATCAGAAGACATCTGAAAAGTAAAGCTATTCCAGAAGCTAAAATCGAAGTATTAAAAAAGTTAATATTCATCGCTTAATTCAATTATTTGACTTATCTGTTTTGAAATTATTCTTATTGTTGTTGAATTTCTTGTTGTAGTTAAAATTAAATAACGTTTTACTATAGTAAAGTAGTTATTTTTTCTTCCTTCAGAAATCTAGAGGAATTATGTCACTGATTTATTACCGAAAAAGCCTTTCCGATGGAATAAAAACCTACTCTGCTTCCTGTCGTTTCCATGGAGTTCCGTTTCTACGTGTTTGATTATTAGTTATTATCGTTCTATAATTTAACTTCAGCCTATTCAGTGCATAGAAGATAAAGATTTTATCCCAGGCGAGAGCATTCTGAATTACATCTATAGTCAGGAAATGCCCATATTTCAATTACGTTAATTTAAAGGATGCACTTAAGATCCAGCCATGATCAGTACACTGGAGGTTTGGAAAAAAGCACGATGAAACGCCACCATTTTGAAGATGACATGCATTATTTGCTTAATCGGCGTATTCAGATAGTCCACTTACTAACTGTTAGTATATTCAGAACAAATCAAGATAAAAACTAACATAGAATTTGGATTTAGTTCAAACTTTGATCAGCTGCGCTTGCGAAAAGATTTATCTCATACATTTGAAGAAGGCAGCGCACAGTGTATTCGTTTCATAATCAAAGCTTCGCTGTAAATGTTTTTGTAAAAGAAAGAGATGTAATACTAAAGTAATTGCGAATATCAGAAGACATCTGAAAAGTAAAGCTATTCCAGAAGCTAAAATCGAAATATTAAAAAAAGTTATTATTCACAGCTTAATTCAATGATTTGACTTGTATGCTTTGAAATTATTCTTATTGCAGTTGAATTTCTTGTTGCAATTAAAATTAAATAACGTAGCAGAGAAACTAACACGTGAAAAAAAATTAAATCAAATGTATATTTCCTATTTCTTTGTTTTGAAAAATTGTAACAGCTAATGGAAATAGACATATTGTTGTTTTCATTAAATTTATCTTCCCTCTTTATTATAAGCAAGAGACTAGAGGTTTTGGTGAGGCTAACTATTACCATATCCAAATGGAACCCAAGACTAATTTCACTTTTTTTTGCAGCAGACATGATTCTGTTTCTGTAATCTCTCCTCTATCTCGAAATGTTTACCGAACGTCAAGAAGTTCTCAATCTAACGGAAAAGAAAATCAAGGAAATAAATAAATAGGAAACCGTGACAACATTGCTGATATATCTCGCCTGAGTCTAACAAGTAACAAACAAAAACTTATCCTAGTAGTGTGGCAAACTATTTCTTCAATACATGAAAAAAACTTTTATCTACCAGTCGATAACCATCGGCCAAAAGTTTCCTTTCATAAGACCTACCCCCACGCTGGACTGCTAAATAACTTGTTATGATTGCAGATGAAGAATGCTCCAAGAAACAGGCAGCTTATCTTTTTCTTTTTTATTTTCTTTCTACCGAGCCATCCCCTCCATTCCATTCATTCTGGGTGGACGAACCCCGCCCTACAGCAGTTCACGGACACTTCTGGGGTTGCGGAAAAAAAATGGGGGGTGTGAGCGACCCCTTCTGAAAAGCCGGGTCACTCGGAAAATCACCAGATGTACGATGGGAGTTAATTCGTAGAAACGTTAGATGTGATTAACGCGCGCCCATTGAAATGGGTGGTGAGGAAATTCCTTGTGAAAAGATATTTGCGGTTGGGTGTTAGGAATTATGTTTTTGTTGGACCGCATTTCAATTTATAGGTTAAGAAAATGTCTATTGAATTACTGTTCTGAAATCACAAAACCACAAGAAATAATAACGTAACGGATTTGCCGCTGGACAAGCTATTAGGTTAATTTAAACAAAAATAATGTTAAGAAAATAGAATTTGCTTGGTAGGGGAAAAAGTTTTTCAACTAACAACTTTATAGGTCCTCCGTAAACAATAAGGTACACCAGTGGCGAATACAGCATTTGGGTCTGGGGTGAGGTATAAAAAGGTTTGTTTCGTCGTGACGAATGTCAAAATTTATTACTTATATAAACCAAAACACTTCAACTTTACAAATTTTACTACTTAATAAGAACCGTAAAGAATACTACAATACTTTTGATAATTTAGCAAAAAACTATGAAATAACTAGCAAAAACAGGTTTTGACCGTGTCAACGCTGCAAATACGAGTAGAATGACTACAAAAGTGGAAAAACTTTCGAGCCTGTCAAAAACCAGAAAGAAATGTTTTCACTTTTTTTAAAGGGAGATTAAGAAAAAAAACAGCTTTAGTGATTTTAAATAAAATAAAGAATTCTGCATCCCGATAGCCACCGCCTAGACACGCCACTGAGGTACACATTAAGTCACTTGCAGTTTTGGATAAGTAATTCACAGCAGATTTCCTTAAATTTTAAAAACACGGCATAGCTAGGAACTCGGCAAAATAAAATCTACCAGTAGATATTGTCGACTATTAACTTGGATTAACTCAGAAAAAGAAGATATAGGTTTGGTTTAGTAGAAAGGTATGTTTGAGACGTATGCTTGCTATAAAGCCGCTTTGTCTCGAATTGAAGAAAAAAAAAATTGAAAACTAAGTCTCGAATTGAGGACTACACATGAGAGTCGGCATCGCCGCCCACTCCCAACACGTATTTTGTGATGAAGCCATATTTAAAGTTGGAAATAGACCAGCAAACTCATAAACGTCAGTTTACCTTAAACTCTTGAGCTCAGGATGAAACTGATCCCGAAACTCGATATTTCCACTGCCCATTCAAGAGTCACTGGTATACTCACTTGATAAAATAGTATTAGATTGTAATGGCCATCTAAGCCTCATGAAAGCATTTCTACGCTTGCATAGGGCCGCATGCTCATTAAGGTCTAAGGATTATTTAAAACTGATCCCGAAACGCGATATTCCAAGACTCACAGGTATACTCACCTAATAAGATAGTACTAGATTATAATGACCATCTAAGCCTCATGAAAGCGTTTCTACGCTTGCATAGGGCCGCATGCTCATTAAGGTCTAAGGATTAGTTAAAACCGATCCCGAAACGC
>BGPR01004010.1:72951-84347 GCA_013235015.1 Araneus ventricosus
GACAGGCCGAGTGTGTGTGAGACACAGTTGTAAAGTCGTTGGCAGCGATAGGATCCATCACTCTCCAGAAGAACGATCAATCTCGAGGTTGGCGTCTTCTTCTCCAAGATGAAGGTGGTTCTGTCTTGACAAGTTACGTGAGCCCGATAGAGTGATACGGGGAAAAAGTAAATAAGAGAAGGGAAAAAATTCTTTTTTAATCCCACCGCTACACGGCGCAATGATTGAATAGCCTTCTTACGTTACTGAGATAAGACGGGGCAGTCACATTCCAGAGATAAGAAATGTAAATACCGTAGAAAGGGGTGCAGAGAGCCTTTGTGTACTTTGAGCCTCCTTTTATTTTTAAAAAAAGATTTTGTTTTTACTTTTAAATCATGACTGCCTTTTTTCGGGAGCTGAATTGTGTGGAAATAAAAGTTATTTTCATACAATACCGTAAAAAAACTTTTTTGATAGATGAACTTCTAGAAAATTGTTGGACTCGCTATATTTCTTTAACCAAAGTTTTTGAATTTAAAACTTCTTAAATTGGAACTCTTCTTTTCACTAATTAACGCTAATGTTATCTGCTACTTCAGATTTCTACAATATTCTTCTTAATAAAATTGAATCGCTTAAGAATTTTATTCAATATAACATACGTAAGTCTAGTGGATGGAATTATAACACGAAATGAAATAAATTCTTTGAAATAATAATTCTCATTCTGTATTAAGTAAAGGTACGAAATTCAGACGAATGCAAAATTTAGTAAATAAGTAATTTTAAAAAATCATTAATTTTTAATGAATACTTTATCTTTTGAACCTTACTATAGGTACTTCAAGGTACCAAAACATGCGCAATGAAAAAGTTAATCGTCTAGTAATATGAGTAACAATTATTACAAATTTTCAAAATAATCGAAATAAATGATATTGCTGATAGCGAAAACATTTTGTTATTGATATATGGTACCGGCAATGCATGAAACACCGGCATTCTATAGAATACCGAGGAATTTTATAGAATGCCGGACATTTTTTGGTAAAGTATTAAATATGATAATTATTATATACTTTTCCTAGGTATTGTATATAATACTAGGCATTCTGTACATTAATAGATTCTATTTATGCAAAGAATGAAGAAGCTCATGTTATCATCATGTCTTCATTATTTAAAAGATGTGCATTTCTCAAAAATACAAATGTTATTTTGAAAAAAATAATTAAAAAAGGCCATTAAAAATCTTTATAAATACAAATTAAAATACAAAAAAATTAAAAATACAAAATACGTGAACGAAAATAAAAGTTATACATATGAAAGTTTATGCTTTTCTTATTAAAGAAAAAAATAAAATGTGAGCCTACTTGCTGCATCAAAGAAGGAAATAATTTTATTTTGGATTGCATTTAATTTTATTTCTTATAAAATCGAATCGACGATGTATTTCATTATTTGCGGGTTTGTCGTTTGGCATTCTATAGAATGCCTAGGAAATGTGTGAAGTTTTAATCGTTTCATACATTGCCGGAGAGTTTTCGGCATTCTATAAAATGTATAGGTATTTTTTAGAATGCCGGCTTTCATACAATGCTGGTAACATAAATAACTAATATCAGAGCTTTTAATGAAACTGGACTTACTTTCATGTTGATATTTTGTGCCCGTCCAGGACGGACTTTTAGCTTGTCCACAATATCTCAGATCTGATTGAAAATGATCAGAAATAAAAAGAAGTATGAAAAAAAAAACTGATGAATCAGTCGTCACTAACTTTCGTTTTTTGTTTTTTCAGAGTAAAAATAATGTAAAATTTACTAACAGAAAAAAATGCACTACCAAATTCAAAATTTAAAAAAAATGATGAATTGATGGATGCAAATCTTTAAGTAAAAGAAGCCTTTCAGTGTGCAGGAAAAAATATTAAATATAAAATAGATAAATACTCAATTCTAAAATTAAGTACGAAAAAGAAAAAACCCTTTTAACAAAAATTAAACTATTCTAAATTGTACTGCCGGCATGAATTAAATATGAAGAAAGTAAACGGCATAACTTCTATTTAATGTTAATGGAGTTCCGCCTCCGTCGATGAATCAACATAAAATTAAAAAAATAAAGGAAGCTGCTAAACTCTGCTAAAAATAAAATAAAGCAGTCAAATAGAAATAATATCGTTGGATACTTTGAAGATCTTATAATTTAGCAAAAAGATCCAGTGTTTCCTCAGAGAAATAAAGCAAACAAAATATAGAAACAAAAAATTGCTGAAAGATTATATTAATGAAAGAATCAAAATAGTATCTCAGTGTGTATGCTAATTTGTAAACGTAGACAGACCACCGTCTGGATCTCCCCCTCTTTGGCTCGTAGCCAAACCAAACCACGTGACCACGTTACTTCCACGCCTGGATTTTTATATATATTAATTTAAGAGAGTAATTTATGTTTTCAGAGTTCTCCCTCCTCCAACTTAATGAACCAGCGGGAGTGACCTCCCCGAAACTTTCTCGCATTCGACCACCAATGTGGGGTGGGTAAACACCCAGTAGGTAAGTATTCTTGAGGTATTTACCCAAGGCATGGTTATTTTGAGAAAAAAAATTATGAATGGTGATTTACAATGAAACATATCAAATTCACGAATTCCTGAAACTTAATATTTTGCAAAATGAATTGCGTATGTTCTCAATTTTTACGCGCGCTGAGGTACCACAACTTTATTTAACGTTTTTGAGTAAGAAATCTTACTACAGATATCACGAAAGATTTCACCATACCTTCCATCTGGAGATTGTCAGAACGAAGTTTCGATTCAGGTTGCCATAATTTCCGAAGCGCGTGTTTGCGGCTCGCTACAATTTCCTTCGTAGACCGCCAAGGTCAAACGCCAACCATACTAACTTGAGTAAAACAAGTATGCGATTATACAGACCTACAGACAGTCAACCCTTTGTCGGATTTGGCCCAAAATTTTATACGGACCTACAATCATTAAGATAAAACAGTGTACCAAATTTTACCCATTTAGCTATTCAAGTTTCTGAGTTATAGTGTCCACATGAACGCGGACAGACAGATTTCTCGTAGACGGATTTTGTCCAAAATTTGTGAGAAACCTACAAATTATGTACAAAAATCACAAACCAAATTTCATCCTCGTAGCTCTAATAGTTTTCGAGTTATAGTGTTCACAGACAGACATAATTCTAAAATTGTGTTTTTCGGACTCAGGGAGGTCTAAAACGTGGAGATTCGTCAAAATCTCGAGTTCGAATTTTTTGACGATTACAATACTTTCTCTTTGTATACTTCGTATACGAGAAAGTAACATATTGACGAAATGGCGATGAAAAAATGGACAACACATGATGAACAAAAGCGACGAAAGTTAAAAGCAGTTATTTAAGAAACAAATGACATAATGAACATAAATGAGTTAAAAAGTAAGGTAACACACAAATGTTAAAAGTTAGGAACCATTGCTACAGAACGAAGATTATTTCTATTTTCATCAATAAACTTACTACAAATCATAACGGAAATACTATCGTATGTTCCTGTTTGCCTTCAGTTGTAAAATAAATCACTTCTAGGAGGGAAGGTGACATATTTTTGCAAGTCATCGAGATGATGAAATATTGAAAGGAAAAAAAATCTGATAAGCATCAGCTGCTGTTTACTGCAAGGTAAGATGATTAGTTCTAAGTAGATGGCGTGCAATTTCACGGACTTGCGGTCAGAATGAAACTGCGGTGTACCTAGGCATTTACAGAGCGGTTGCTACGTTCAAAGAGTTAAATTTCGTATAATCACATGATTTTGTAGACCATAGAAACAATCCATCCATATTATTCCGAAAATCAAAACTATTCTTCTGTTTCATTATAAAGTAATTCCTTAAATTCCTTCCTCTTTACTTTCTCGTATACGAAGAGAAAGTATTGTAATCGTCAAAAAATTCGAGCTCGAGATTTTGACGATTCTCCGCGTTTTAGACCTCCCTGAGCCCGAAAAACACAATTTTAGAATTATGTCTGTCTGTGTGTGTGTGAACACGATAACTCGGAAACTATTAGAGCTACGGGGATGGAATTTAGTATATGATCTTTACACATAATTTGTAGATTTCCATCAAATTGTGGACAAAATCCGTCAAAGGGAAGTCTGTCTGTCTGTCTGTCCGCGGTCATGCGAACACTATAACTCAAAAACTTGAACAGCTAGATGGATAAAATTTGGGACACAGTTTTATCATCATGATTGTAGGCCCGTATTAAATTTTGGGCCAAATCCGTCAAAAAGGGGCGTTCAATTGCATAAAATTTCCGGCCAAATCCGCCAAAGGGTTATCTCCACCTGCATGCGCACTGGAAGCAATCTTCTGTGCACGCGAAAGCTATGGATCGAATTACGCCAGTTTGTTCTTGAGCCGGTAAGATCGGAAAATCGGTACACATCTCTTTGAATTTGTTTCTTTACCTAGATATTTTTCAATCACTATAATGAAAAACCTTCTGATAGTCTTTGGATTCTGGGTAACAGTAGGTTCAAATTTTTTTAGGGAAACGGCACCTTTTTGGGGAAGTATACGAGAAAGTTTAGGGGAGAACATTCCCGCTGGTCTCGTATACGAAGTATACAATGAGAAATTATTGTAATCGTCAAAAAATTCGAACTCGAGATTTTGACGAATCACCACATTTTAGACCTCCCTGAGTCCGAAAAGCACAATTTTGGAATCATGTCTGTGTGTCTGTGAATACGATAACTAAAAAACTATTAAAGATACAGGAATGAAATTTGGTATTTGATCTTGAAACATAATTTGTAGGTTTCTATCAAATTTTGTATATAATCCGTGTACGGAAAGTCTGTCTGTCCGCGTTCATGTTAACACTATAACTCAAAAACTTGAATAGCTAGAGGGATAAAATTTGGTTCAAAGTTTTATCATCAGGAATGTAGATCCGTATCAAATTTTGGGCGAAAGCCGTCAAAGGGTTGACTGTCTGTCGGTCTGTATAATCGCATACTTCTAAACATTGTAACTCGTAAACCCTAAAGTTTTGATAAATAAAAATTGGTGTGAGGCCTGCTAACAGTAATTGTAGATCCGTGCCCGATTTTCGTTTCAATCGGTCGAAAAAAAGTTGTTCAAATCGCCTATTTGTCTTTTCTCATCACACAATGACGCGAGGCCGTTATTGTGTAACTGCGCGATTCACTTGCGCTAATCCTTTCCGCTTCTGTACACGCCTTTCGCCTCCAAGCTTTTTTCTCCGATGCTTTAGGGACGCTTGTTCGTTTTACTGCCTTTAGCTTATTTTTCTCCACATTGTTAGAAGTATACGAGCAAGTCTAGGGTGACTACTCCCGTTGGTTTAAAATCAGTTTATATAGGGTTATCATATTTCCAGACCTCGTCCGGACAGTCCGGATATCAAGCTCACAACCGGACTAGTGTCCGGATCTTCAACATGTTTCGATTTGCGTTAGTAAATACGGCGTGAGAGAAATTTGGTTGTACTTAAGTAAATCTGACGCATTCGAAGAAGTACAAGTGGAATAATTTAACAAGAGATATTAAAAATTAAACTTTGCATTAAACAGAATGGCGCAAAAGTGTAGCAACTTCCAATAAAATACAAAAGAAAGATATTTAATTTCATAAAAGAATAATAATTTAATAATAATTTAAATAATTAATACAGAAGAATAATTGAATACTGAAGAAACAGAAGAATTAAACAATAGTGATAACAATATACCTTTTACGCGCAACGCAGCAAGCATCCAGTGATTGCATTACCAATATTGTCTATAATCAGCTAACCAATTAAGATAAAATCAAACAACAAAAATAATACTTCAATAAAAAATTATAACACATTAAGATTAAACAAATAAAATGGGAAAAAAATGGAAGAGAACTCGAACGGCGAACTTTTTCAAAGTGCCACTCGCCATCGGAGTTCTAATATGGATAACTTTTCAGTCAAGGGAATGACTGAATAGTCAAATAATATTCCCTCTGTGGCCTGAATTTATCCAATATTTGAAATAATGTAGGAAAAACATTTCTTATATAAGAAAAACTTCAGAAAGTCTTTTTTAACAAATCCAATAAAGAAATAGAAGATAAATTAACATTACCTTCTGCCAAATATACCAGTAAATAAATAGAAGATAACATTGGTAACATGGAAGAAAATTCATTGTTTACACTGTTTACATCCATTGTTGACGAGAAAGAGGATAATCCTTCTTGTCCAGGACCCAGTCCAAACTGAAAATTAAAGGCTTTGAGAGTTTTAATTTAATTCTATCTTATTACTATAATTTTGTAATACCAAACATTAAAAATATTGCATATATTTTTTGGATTCTGACGTCGTAAATTCTTTTCAACGTCCTCAAACCTATGCTAGTGTTTTGAAAAAGGGTCATAGGCACAATTTAGAATTTTATAGTATACTTTGACCCCTACCTTCAAGACCCTACTGTCTGTATGGATTTCAATTTAAAAAATTATGATAACCCTAAGTATATGCACACATTGATTATTTGAAATAATCTGATTTCGAGTAACATTTTCTGATGTAGTATTTAATTTTCGCGTTTTTAATTTTAAAAAACAATATTTCGTCGCTTAACAAGCAACAGCACCTATCTCAATTTTTTGAAATTTCAAAGAGGAAGAAAATAATCAGTTTTTCGCAACCAATAATCAATATTTCTGGATTTTTTTTTTCTCATCTGGTTAGAACATGTGGTCTCATGTTTATATTAGATAAGAAAAAATTCAGGTAAATCCGTTATTGGTTGCGAAAAATTGAAGATTTTCTTACTCTTTGAAATTTCAAAAAATTGAGATAGGTGATGTTGCTTGTTAAACGACGATTTGTCAAATAGCGACAATATTTCCAACATTATAAGTTGAAGTTCCTTTCATGCCAAAATACGCTGGACTGAAAAAAATCATGATTCCTCTCCGAATTAATAAATAATCATTAGAAATTTTGAAGTCTATAATAAATACTAAACGCTGATTATGAGAATTCTTTGATAAATCAATTTACTTTTCGATCCTGCGTTGACCTTCGGATGAAACTTCAATAATTTCTTATCTGAACGATTATTGTTCGTATAACGATGATTTGTCATCTACAATTTGTTAAATTTCACACAGCATGTGTCTCGATGCTTTGATAGATGGAAATTGCTGAGTATCTTCAAATACAAATTAACAAATAAAGAAAGTCCATTTGATTAGTGAATATTTAGCTGTTACTAGCAATACGCGCAAGGCGTTGCCCATGGAATCAGGACTTCAATAAAATGAAAAAATAAAACTCCCCACAATGACAAGAAAAAGTTTTGAAAACAAATGATAAGCATTATTGATTTTTTTAATTTAAAAAACAATACTTGTCAAATAGCAGCAATATTTTGAACATTATATCGCTCAGAATTAATAAATAATCATTAAAAATTTTGAAGTCTGTAATAAATACTAAACGCTGATTATGAGAATTCTTTGATAAATCAATTTACTTTTCGATCCTGCGTTGACCTTCGGATGAAACTTCAATAATTTCTTATCTGAACGATTATTGTTCGTATAACGATGACTTGGCATCCACAATTGATTAAATTTAACACAGCATGTGTCTCGATGCTTTGATAGATGGAAATTGCTGAGTGTCTTCAAATACAAATCAACAAATAAAGAAAGTCCACTTTATCAGTGAATATTCAGCTGTTACTAACAATACGCGCAAGGCGTTGCCCATGGAATCAGGACTTCAACAAAATGAAAAAATAAAACCTCCGACAATGACAAGAAAAAGTTTTGAAAACAAATGATAAACATTATTGATTTTTTTAATTTAAAAAACAATATTGGTCAAATAGCCACAATATTTTGAACATTATATTGCTCAGAATTAATAAATAATCATTAAAAATTTTGAAGTCTGTAATAAATACTAAACGTTGAATATGAGAATTCTTTGATAAACCAATTTATTTTTCGATCCTGCGTTGACCTTCAGATAAAACTCAACAATTTCTTACTTGAAAGATTATTGTTCGTATAACGATGACTTGGCATCCACAATTTATTAAATTTAACACAGCATGTGTCTCGATGCTTTGATAGATGAATTGAAAATTGCTGAGCATCTTTAAATACAAATAAACAAGCAAAGGAAGTCCAATTTATCAGTGAATATTTAGCTGCTATTTGAGTGTTCCAGGAATTGTGTTGGTTACTGCTCCGAACAATCGGTAATTTTTCATTCAGCTCTGGCTTTGGCGACAAATTGCACTCTCAGTCTTGATGAGCAATGCACCTATTTAGTCATCGTTAGACTGTTATTTCAAAGAGAACGTCAGCAATGAACACTTGTTACTGCACCGGTCATCTGAAGTGATTTATAAGGCCGTTGTTTCTCTTTTTCAATAACGGCATCATTCACTTTCCAGCATTGTTTTTCCTTGCCGTTCTTTCTGAGAAGAAAGCGCAATGGACCGCGAATGTAACTGTATCCAATGGACGCAACAAGTTTTTTGTTTTGTTTTTGTCCACTGAATGGTATGGTTCTGTTTTCGTGCTTTTCTTTCTACTTTCTTTTCTTTCAGTGGTTTTATTTTTCAGGCCGTTTTTTTTTTTTTTTTTTTTTGTTGTTGTAGTAAAAGTAGAACACTTCAAGAACATGTTTTTAGGAGTAATCAGAAATTGCGCAATATAATTATGTAGATTTTTTTTTTTAAAGAAAGGAGAAAATTTCTTTAAAGTAATGTTTAGTTTATTGAACAAGTGCTGTAAATTAATATATAAAATACTAATGTAATTATTTAATTCTAAATATATAAGAAAAATTTTCTTTTAATTCTAAATTTAACTCTTTTCCTCCCTGTAATAGCAGTTTCAGGGATAGATTTTAGATATCAATTACTAATAAAATAGCCCAGATCTGTCTCTCGGTAACGCTCTGACGTCACTAACAATAAAAGCCATAGCACTGCGAGACGTTAAACAGCATTATTTCATTGTTAGAGAACCTAAATTTTAGTAATTTTAAATTTAAAAGAATAATTGTCGTTATAATTTCAAATGTAATAGCTCTAAAATAGTGAAATAAAATTTTCTATCGATTGATAGAAAAGTTATCTCGCTATAATCAATAGTTCCCGAGAAATTTTAAATTATATTAATCATATATTTCAAATTAATTTCCGTTTTTTAATAGAAAGTAGTAAACTACGTCAGTAGTATATCATGAGAGTGATATAGTTTGGACGCCACGATGCATCTGGTTATTTATTGCAATCGTGATATAATTTGATAATATTTTTTGGTAACATTAGAATTAACACAAGGACATCTGAAGTACAAGGGAAATTGTTAAACAACGGAAAATACTTCGCACGGAATGTTGTTTAGCAAGAGGTTTTTTGAATAAAAAAATATGTAAATAATAAGTAAATAAAAAAAATATTTCCTATCATAAAACATATGTTTATTTTATTTGTTTTCAATTAATGTTAAACATTTCTCTCGCATATATATCTATTTAAACAATTTTGACGGGAAATCTCTCGAATGAAGAGGCAATTTGCACATGACGGGTGATTTTTCTAGTAATAATATTAATAACTCGTAATTGGAAATGATGATTGGAACGACGGTAGTATTTGGAATTTCTTTTTTTTTTTTTTATCAAATCTCAGTTTAATGAACAAAAATCAATTATTAACATCAAAATGGTTTTCCCGTTTCGTTTCCACTGTGTGCTTGAAAGATAAATTAATTTGTCTTAGAAACAAATAAAAGAATCCTCTTTCTCCAAAATTCCCCCCCCCCTCCCCGTTCTTCAATATTTGCAAAAAATTTTAAAAATTTGTGATCACTGTAAACTAAATATAATCCAAATATCATGTTCATATTTATACATCCAGCCACAAATTCAGTTCTCTGTTTCCTTTCATAAACTGACAATGCCGATTCTTATAACAGGTTGAAAAAGTAAAGTAATCAATCAAGTTCATTCAGAAATTCACTGAAAAGTACCAGCTTTTTTATCATTTCAAAAAACTGATACAAAAAAATTATAATTTTTTTTAAAGTTAAAATATTTGGTTTTCAGACACTGTTTTTTTCAAAGCAGCTAAATTATAAATATAATATGTTCGCGTTCATTAGTTTCGCAGTGAAACCACAGATTGAACATTTTTTTTACTGCACATGGACGAAACGTAGCGTAATTTCTCTTTCATAACTTAAGAACCAGATATATAGCCAACTTATATAAAAATTCCAGATCAATACTGTTAGTATTCAAAAAAGATAGTGGCATTGCAAGAGCTCAATTGCTTTTGATCACTAAGAGAAACAAAATGATGAGGGTTCTTACACAAATTGATATTTTCTAAAATTGAATCTTCGATAATAATATTGAATTTTATGAAGGTTAAATATCTTGAATACTCGCGTATACTTATAAATTAAATATATAATTTAAATTGCATTACGATGATAACTTATTCGGAGGGGAAATAGTCCATTACCGTTCATTGGTTTCACTGCGAAACAACAAATTTCTTGAAGATAAAAAATGCTGAATATTTTTTCCTTTACATATTTAAGATCAGCTACATGTATAATACTCAATTTTGAAATATATTTAATAATTTTCAAAATGAAACATGGGTACTTACGTATTAACGCCACCGAGGCTAGAGATTGGCGGTAATGCGCCAATAAAGAGCAATCTTGTTTACAAAAACCGCCAAATTGGCGGCACTTAAAAACCGCCAAATTGGCGTTAATACGTAAGTACAAAAACCGCCAAATTTGGCGGCACTTAAAAACCGCCAAATCTGTAGCTTCGGTGGCGTTAATACGTAAGTACCGAAACATGTACTGAACATGAAAGGGTTAAGACGTTTTTATAAATAAATAAAATGGAATTTAAGTAATTTTTGGCGAGCAAACGCCCTACAGCAGTTTCTCTCCACTGATGTTTGAAATAAGCTAAGATAGTGATGGAGACCATTGATATCAAAGTAATCTAGTATTTTACCAAGCAATCGAAACCTCTTCCACGTCTCAGCGAACAAAAGAAATTGGGTATGGAGTTATTCTCACAATCTTTGTCTCTTCTCTTTTATTCCTAGAAGATGAGTAACCGCATCAGAGCCTATGATCCTCTAATCTCCCGGCAAGTGCATTATTTCTGGTGATCGCTTTTCAGAATCGTTGAGTATATAACAATGCTATTTACTGGCGTGATTACTGGGACTGTGGCGTTGCAAGGGGGGGTTGCTGATGCTTCGACCTTCAATCGTGACGACACCCTCAAACACAAAATATAACTGCGATTATTTCTAGGTTTTAA
>BGPR01004011.1:0-35610 GCA_013235015.1 Araneus ventricosus
AACATGTTGAAACTGATAAAAGATGGGTGGAAATATTTAGTTATTTCAAAAATGAATATATTGCATGACAATTTATTTATTCTTTTTCTATTCACATTGTGCTGCATTGGAACTAATTTAGCAGTTGAAAGGGTATTTTCAATTGTTAATGATTTTTGTACATGTGAGAAATCAACATTGAATGTTGACACTCTAGCTACAGCTCTTGCCGTATAATTCAATATGAAGGATATTTCTTGTTCAGATATTTCCAATATAATGTCAGAAGATGATCCATTTCCAAAAGAAAATATTCATTCAACGGAAAAATGCTTATTTAAAAAATCTTAATAGGCATCTAAGCATAATTACAATTTAAAATGTTACAAACTTTTTACTATGCATTTATCATATAGTGTTTTCTATATTATTCTTGCAATGACTAAAATGTTTCTTTTATTTAAGATGTTTTATTTTTTCCATTTATTTTTGTCCGCATTTTCATTGTAAAACAGTTGGTCATCTTGCTAGATGTATACTGTTTTAAATTTGCGTACGATATAGAAACAATTTGGAAATTTTTCATTTAATTTCAAACTATCTAAATATTCATGGTAAACATTTATTAACTAAGCAAATGATCGATTATATGAGAAACGATCACTGATAAAGAGCTCATTACTTGGATTATGGAAACTTTAATAAATGAGAATTCTCATGAAGAAGATATAATAATAATTCATATAATTTTTAATTCGAAAATTTTATTTATTATTCTTTAAGTACTTTAGATTTTGATGTAACATAAATCACAAAAATAAAACAATTTTGTCTATTTCTTCACATTAAAAAATTTATTATAAAAGCAAAATTCCTAATTTAAAACTATATCCTATAAAATTTCAGTTCTTATTATATTAAATAAGTGTCAATTCATAGCTTGATTGAGTCATAACATTAAAAATGGAAAGAAGAAACAAATACAAAATCTCTAATTCGTCTTCTAACTATCTCTAGGCTGTTGGTAAAATAATGAATTTAAGATGAGAAAACTACTTAAATTTCCAAACGAAGATCAAGGAAGCATGCTAATTATTATTTATTTTGCGGATAGCACTGCCGACAATTATGATAATTTTATTTTTATTTTAACATATGTGTTTCGTAAGTCAATTTATTAAAATCGTATGCAAGTTGTCTTAATTTTATTCTCTTAACTCTCCCTTGAGCTATATTGATCGTTTGCTAAAATACAAGGGATCGAATAAAAATTCTTTTAAAATATGTCAGCTATTTGCTACAGAAACTTTAATGCCGATCCTTGTAATTAAAGGTACATGTTCCATTAATATTTGTCATATACCCAATTAATTTATTTTGAAATATGACAGCCGAATACAGGCGTCAAAAAGGACAAAAGATGTAGCATTATAAATAAGCCATTAAATACTATATTATGACATTAGTTCTACATAAAAGATATTAAGTTTCATGCTGTTAAGTTGCTGCGAGGAATATTGTTCTTACTAAGGTAAAGTTTCCACGAAACTTAATTAGTCTCCTGTTATTTGTTTTGCAGTTACCATCGATTCTTGTTTTCATAACTACTGAAGATTTATTGAGGCAGGGGCAAAGTACACAACATACCAGCTTAAGTGATACAATTTAACACTTCGTCACAAGAAAATTAATTTACGCACCAGGGTTATTTCTCTTTTACTTTTTAAGTATTACTACATGAGACGATACTGCATCAATTTCAAGCAAGTTTATGGAACACAAGTGTTCAGTACTCAGGAATAATGCGAATAGTTTGGAACGAAAAAAAATGCTTAACAAAGTTAGGTTAACTGAATTATTTATGAAGGTAGTTTTGAAACTTCGAAGAAAGTTTTTTCCGAATATTAAAAAAAGTGGTGACGTGCAAAAGTAGCAATAAAAATAGCATATCATTATACATTTTCTCATATATTTGGAGAAGATTATTCGGATTGAAGATTTTTCAAACCTGTTTTCACATATGTGCCGCGGGGACGTAAGGAAGCAGATGTTTTTCAAAATGAATATTATCTTTATCTTTCTGTTTTATTATTAATTTAAATGCTATTGAAAATAGCATACAAGCCGTTAATATTTAAAAACTTAAATAACTCCGACAAAGAGATTTTGAGTTAAAAATATGTTTTAAGATGCTATTGAGTATTTTCATCTTTTAGCTCTAACTGAGAAAACTTTTGTTGAGAAATAAAATCTAAACGAACAGCTTACAACTTACTATCTTGCCGGTCATTGGAGAATTCACTTCCTAATAATAAATAGTCAAATAATAAAACGAATAGAATTTAATATATTTATGGTCATATCAAGTTTTACTGAGAGAAAAATCAACGCAGAATATGACTTTATTTTATTCTCTAGTTTTCAGATATTAACTTAGATACACAAGATAGAAACATGACCTATATTTAAAGTAGTTGCGCCAGGTTCTTTTTTCATTAATACAGAAATGTTTATAACATTATCAATCTGATTCTTTTAAGGTCATTATTTATAAACATGATTACTTTAATTATTTTTGTTTCGAAAATTATTTCATTTACAAAGCACGTTTGCACTTCATTTTTTTCATTTTACTGAAACAATGTTAACAAAATTTGAAAAAAAAAATTATTTTTAAATCTCACCTTGTTCTTAATAATTTTATTTCTTAATCTCCTCTCCAAAAACTCCAACAATCATCCAAAATTTGTGTTTTTTTGCAATAATTTATTATTATTTCATTTAAACTAATGAGCACCATTTTTTTTTACTTTAGTAAGGAGTCATAGTCCTTTTCACATCTGTTTCCTAAGATTGCTGCGTAATCCTCTTTGGTTCACTTTAAGAAGCATGATTACTGGAAGCATTGCATCCAAACTCATTCATAAATGGATCGAGAGGAAGCTCCATTTCATTATTACTTTTCAGATGCTATAATAAGATTTAAATATTAAAACTGTTAGAAAACGATACAGGTTGCTAGGAATTCCATAGAGAAATTCGCAATTATTATTATGCGCAAAATTAACCTGAAGAAAAAAACTCAAAAGTCGCTTACTACAATTTTCCTATAAAAGGAATAAGACATTCAGTCAGCAAATAATAAAAATTTAGGAAAATGGAAAATTAAATGATTCCTCCTGAATAGCAGCTGCATTTAATACCACACAACGCAATGAAATGCTAATTAAATTTTAATGTACAGGAACAGTCATAATTTTCCATAGAAATGGTGAAAGAGATGACTAATTTCTTTTTCGCTTTTAGGAATGTGAACCAATTGAAAAGAGATGTCACTAACGAAGGATGAAAGGATTGGCATTATTCTATCAGCTGGGAGTGACACCACCGTCATGTAGAGCGTACTTTCAATGCAACGCACAGAACGCAGATAACCCAGTGGCAATTGTTATCAAGAAATTCAAAAGGGCAAGTTCTGTCGCCGGAGTAGGCAGATCTGGAAGATCAAAGACGGCAGCAGATGAATGTATGTCAACACAAGTGCTAGCAGAGATGACCAGAAGTCCGACAAAAGGGACTTGACATCTCCCTGCTCAAAATGGAATCAACCAAAGCAGTTCCATGCGCGCTAACAAGTGGCACAAATATAACTGCAGATGTTGTAACATCTGACAGGGGAAGATCCTGACCGTAGGGTAGAGTTCTGTGAGTGGACACTGAACATTCACGAGAATGTACCTGTTCGCAATTGGTTAGAGTCACTGTTATTGTGTTTCGACATGGAAGGGAGACCTGTGGAGCATATCCTCTCACTGTAGCATCGTATAATATCATTTGTACGAATAAAATAAGCATCAGTCACCTCTTTCGCCATTTGTATGGAGATTTATTTCTGTCTGTAACGTCACAAATCATAATTAAAAATCATTATTAAATCAAGTTAATGTTTAAAATCATCAGAAGAGAGGCAGCAATAAATATTTGCAGTAAGAAACACTTCATCTCAGCTCAGAAGCAAATTATTCTCCATGTTATTACGGAGAATTATTATTTTTTGACTAAGCTGGTTATTCGAGAATCTGCTGCATTTATTTGATTAATTTGAAAATATGAATGAAGTATCAGTCTTCATATCAAGTGGGCAAATGATGTAGATCAGCTTCCCTAGTGTGTCTGATACACATTCTATGTGGCATTGTAAAGAAGCGTGCAAACAAAAGCTTTAGAAAACCTCGATGAACACTTTCTTAGAAATGACTGTTAGTTTCCTGAAGGATTCTTCTGTTCATCAGATTTAGAAACTACGCATGGAAACTACTGCAATGCTTAAATTCTTGTCCTTTACGAGACCTACTGATTTGTTATTATAGTGTCTCCTTTTGTAGCTAGCTACATAAGGTATTCTGCGGATGGATTTTCGAGTTCTCAGCTGTAATCATATAATGAGGTCATACTCCAAATCTCACCATGTACTGACGCTTGAAAACAATGCCACATAGAATGTGTATCAGACACACTAGGGAAGCTGATCTACATCCTATGGCCACTTGATCTGAAGACTGATACTTCATTCACATTTTCAAATTAATCAATTTAAAATACTAAATTTAAAAGTTGCATTTCCATGGAACCATTTTGCCAAGAAAATTGAGAGGCCATGGTGGCCCAGTGGTAAGGTGTTGACCTCATAGCCGAAGGGTTCGAAACTCAATTTCACTGAAGATCCGTCGTGTATTAGGCCTGCTGCATTTTAAATCACGCGTAGGGGGTCAAACGTCCTCCCGCTGGAGTGATGTGGAAGTTTTGAGAGGTGGTGCTAGCTCAGGTGTCGTCCTCGTCATCTGAGCGCGGTTCAAAATTACGAGTTCCGCCCCAAAATAGCCCTCGTATTGCTTCAAAACGGGACGTTAATAGAAATAAATTAAACAAAAAATTCGATTGAATGATTACTTACACGTTCAGAGAAGCAACAATTTTTAAATTAATGAGGTAAAATTGTGTACTGAAAAGAAAATCGATGACTTTTCATAAAATGTTGCGTAAAGTGTTCGATAATTTTTTGCGATGAACAAAAGAACATTTATTATTGATTAGAGAAAAAGTATACATTCAAGTATAATTTCCATGCATTATGTTTGCGTGATTTTAAAAAGTAAACTTTTCTTATTTAACTAAGACATTCTGCTTATAAATGCTTTTGAAATAAGTCATTTAATTTCTATTTTATGACGTTTCATTTATCTTCCGCTTTGATTTCATTAAAGCAAAACCTAATAAATTCAACTTAGTGTAATGCTTTATTTAGGTATTTGTGAAATTCAATGTATGCTCGTGAATGCTTGGGTTGTTATAAGATTAAATTTTACACGATGCTATTTTAAATGTTCTAAAATTCAAGGTAATGCATGCTTCAAATCGTGTTATTTGTTAACCTTGTTATCAAGCGATGCAAACAATGCACTTTGAATAACGCTGTCTGAGTTCCAAATTTCATGTATTATCTTAAATTGAAACTGAACATCGGATACCATTTTTTCTAGTAATCTCAGCAGATCTCCTATTTGTGCATGCAGTGAGCATTTGAAGATATGAGCGTCACTTTTTGGCGAATGAATGAAATAATTTTTGACACTCTCTACAGCCCAAACGTCTATTATTTATTTCAAAATGAATAATTTACAGGAGAAACAAACATATAATGTATTACTTATATTACTTCTTTTAGTTAATATAAGTTTAAGTTTAGTTTTTATATAAGTTTCCCTATATATCTTGCTTTGAATTTATGAAAGAAAAATTTCGCTACTTTCTCACATGCGCAGTAAAAACTTATTTACTATAAATACTCTTATTTCCTGTAATATTCAAGTTATTTCATTCAAATTTTAATACAAGGCTTTATTACATATTCTCAAATATTCTGTAAGTTTCGTACAATTTGGATGAAAACTTTGTATGTTATAAGCAAAAAATATGTGGAAAAATTAGAGATTTTTTAAAGAAACATTTATATTTTCACGAACCTTTATATTTTTACGAAAATGCTTGTAAACATTATGCATATCAAACAGAACCATGATGAAGGTTTCAGCCCATTATCAGCTTTCTGTGAAACGGGGTGGGCAAAAATCATTTTCTTCTTCATCAATTTGTGGATGGTCCCCAAAATTTCCTAGTGATCGAATCTTTACCGTAAAATATGAGTTCTGACGGTGTATGCCCCACGATTCTCCGCAACTGATTGCGAACCATTGTGTTCCTATTAAGTCCAAATTTTTGGGGAAATTATTGACAACTTTCTAATTAGCCTGATGATTTTTAGGCTTATTGTAATGCGCCCATACACCTTTAGGCTAGTTAAAATATTCGCAATAGTTCGCACACAGCAATTAGGACGAAGTCCGTACATCGCACTTTTTGGAACAGAACCAAAAATAGGATTAAGCTCAACGAATATTCCTTGATTGCACAATATTAGAAAATATTGACAGTGACAGATTTGGAACGGTTTGAAGAGAGTTACAAGGAAAGGGAAATGACAAAGGAAGGTGGTGAAAGTCAAGTCTCTAACTTAGAATAATATATGTGTTCTATTTGCTCATGCAATTTGAATAAAACATGTTTTGTACCACGCTCTTCATGTAATATGAAGATTCACATAACTTGTTACCAACACGTTGCATCAACCTCTGAGGAAAAAAATTTTCTTTATCACTGTGCCATTTTTGACAGACAAAAAAAATTGTGACAGAGCGTCAAAAAGCGCACGAAAACCAGAAAAAAGCAGCGGATAAAATGATTGAAACTTGTGGAAAGAAACTGAAACCGGTTGCATTTGGAGACTTTATTCCGCAAATATCCCGAAAGTAGACTGTGGCCCTTTAGAAAATTCTTAAGGTGGAAAACAATGTTTACCAGAGAGGAACAAAAAGTGGCACCGTTAAATCTTGGTTTGCTAGATGTGACTTCCAAGTTTTGGGTGCACAAATCCTTGAAGACGTCCCAGAAAAATATATATCTGTTCGTGAAACTGTAGCGAATGAATAGAAATTTGGAAGAAAATGCTCAGTGTCAAAAAAAGTGGATGTTCCAATCAACTGTGTCATCAAAATGTCATAAAAGTTCACCGTGCGGAAATAAATAAAGTTAAAATGTATGATTTGGAGAAATTCTTATTCGAAGTTTAAAAGTTTGTCATTTCATTAATTTATTCATTACGATTATTACATAATTGATTAATAATAATAATTAATATTTTTAAAACAATGATGATCATTGTGTAGTTTTTAAGTTACCTCTTTTTAACCTAAGTAATTCTTAACTAATTCATATGTTCACTAAAGGAAGTACAGTCGGACCTCTATTTAACGAGGTTAATACTCTATTTAAGTTATTAAATACAGTTAACCTCTATTTAAGTCGCTAAATCCCCCCAAAAAGTTCGTTATATGGAAAATTCGTTACATAGAGATTCACCTTTTAAAATATTTTAAACTACACAAAACACATTTTAAATTCATAAACACTAAATATTATTAAAAAGTAATTAATCACATCTTTATTTTGTAAATTAATATCTATTTGTTTCATATATTTTACCCATCAAAAAGAAATCTGCAAGGAAAACAAGAATAAAACAAAACATTGTCCGGGAATACACTGTATTTTCAATTTTAAAAAATAATTTTATATTAAAATTAATGAATTTTAGCATTTTATCATACGAAGGTTTGTTGATTTCTGCATCATGATCATTTCCATCTTCGTCTTCACCGCAATTCATTACTGTATTGTTTTTATTTTTCACACTGTCCACTTCAAAACTGCTTCATCCACATCTTCTGCCTCATACACATGCTTTTAAACGTTTTGAACAAGAACTCGATGGCTCATAATTTTGTATCTTATGATGATTTTTTTATTATGGTTGATAAGCTGTTTGGAGGAATACCAAATTTTAATCTCATGAAGAATTAAATTTTTTTCTTTGGTGCTCAAGCACTTTGGTTTTGACATTTTCCAGCTTCAAGGTCATTGATCACCACAAAATGTGTTAAAGGAAAGAATAAGTTTGAAAAGTTCAGAAATATTTTGAGAAATAGGGAGAAAAAAATATAGGATCACAAGAAAAAGTTCGTTAAATAGAGAATGCATTTCGCTATTTGGAGGTTATTTTACGAAGAAATTCGCAAAATGTTCTTGGTTCTAAGAAAAAATTCGCAAAACAGAGAAATTCTCAAAATAGAGGTTCGTTAAATAGAGGTCCGACTGTACTTTAGTAACAATCTCTTTATCTATCATTTTTAATAAGCCTTTACTACTTTAGGCTTATTGCATTAAGCCTGGATGAAACCAGGCTGTGTGTGCAAACTATTGCGAATTTTCTAAAAAGCCTAAAGGTGTATGGGCTCATTACAATAAGCCTAAAATACATCAGGCTAATTAGAAAGTTGTCAATAATTTTCCAATTTGCCAGGCGGATTGCAAAATGACCAGGCTCTTAGCAGTAAGCCGGATTATCCCAATTAACCTACTACATATATCACGTACACCAGATCGCATATCAACTTAAATTTGGTGGTAATGGAAATTATATTCGGAGTTCTAATTTGGTGAAGCAGAGATTTATAACACTATACCCATGATATTATATGCCAAATTTAATGGAGCTAAATAAAAAAGAGTACGTTTCCTCAGAAATATAAAGAATGCTATTTAAGTCTAACTATTAAGATTCCATCTAGAATTTTAGAATTTTTTTGCAATTTTTATAAAAAGAGACGAATGACTGTATCTTCAAGCATTCGGATCCCAGGCCAAACAATTTTAGAATATAAACATCGTTAATAAAGAAAAGTTTTTAAAAACGTGCATTGCAATAGAGAACAAAGAATCGTTACAATGATGAGCAAATTCTAAATGGACATGAAAATAACATTACATCCTGTATTTACATATCACACTTCAAGACTCTTAATTAAATATCAGTATATTTAGAGGAAATATGTACGTAAACGTTCATCTTTATAAAGAAAACCTTATTTTTAATGAACCGAAACTTGTTAAAATGGGTTGAGAATGTATAATGATATCAATAATTTATGACCTGAGTTAGCTTAGTAAAATAAAGAAAACTTGAAACAAAAATTTTCAAAGCATGAATATAAAACAAAACATTATTTAGTAGTCAGTGCAAAGCATTTAGACAAAACATTCGAACGCGAAAAACATTTCATTTCATAATTTCAAAATAATCGCATGATGAGGAAAAAAGGAGAGAACATGAATTAAAAATACATCGCTGTTCATGATCAGAAAGATGTTGTGATAGTTGTCTGTGATTTTTCTTAAAAATTAAACACACTATTACAGATAATTATATTAGCTAAAAGAAGTAATGAAAAAGATGCTGAATAATCTTTCCTACCGATTATTCTGAGGTGAAGACAAATTATTACGGTTTCAAAGGACGTTTCAATTAATCACATGTTTAAAGGAATAATATTCAAAGTAAAAATACATCAAAATGTTGTATAAATATGCATGAATAATTATAAAATACGAAGCACAATTCAAGAAAAACTATGATGATTAAGTGGAATGAAGTACAGCGTTTGAATAATAATCGAAACAGACATTAATTCAAAATATCTCCCAAGTATATTGCGATGCTGCAGTAGGATGGCAATGTCTGACAGATATTAATTACAATGAAATAAGAAGACGAAAATGATTCATATCGTTTTAATGAATTGATTCAGCACTCTTATTAACCATCTTCAATTAAGAGTCCTCTTATTTTGTAGCTTGATTAATAATGTTCACCTTTAACTAATATTACATATATCATACACACTAAATTTCTGAAGTCTTTGAAAATTTTGTTAACCTTAATTGAATGAATTAATATAGCTGAAAATCAATCAAATATATTAATAAGTTATGAGTTATTTGCAATATGTATTTTCGTCATGACTTTCTGTTTATTCTGGAAATTTCGCTAATTTCATACGGCTATAAAATACCGCTGGCTTTGATTAGGATAATTAAGTCCAAAATTTCCGATTCTCAGTTATACTATGAATTCTTTCTTCGCTTGCAGGACTATTTTTTGTCAAAATCAAAATCAAATGTATTGGGGATTGAATTTTACTGCAGCACACGTAATAGGTTTACTTTAGCTTTAGAGATTCAAGATTTTTAAAAGCTTTGGAATAAGAAAATCTTTTAAAAGAGGACAATATCTGAGTGTGTGAGAAAAATGTGGTGCAATGAAGCTCTCCAAAGTAATTTTGCAAGTCAACAGAGTGTCTGAAGAAAAATCAGTCTAGGTTTGAACCTGGTTTCCTGAAATGTAAACTAAATTTTACTATAAACGGTTTCTGCACTGACATGTCAGTGCAGCTCCAATCTAAGCTATTGAATTTAATTTTAAAAATATTTCTAGAAAATATGAGATATGGCATAAAAAAGCAAGTTATCAAAATCATAACAAGAATGCAGAATTTAAAACTATATCTAAAAACATAAAACCAAATCAAACTCCTGAAAATCTTATCACAGATCTAATCCAAGACAGCTTTATATTCTTTATGGACTTCCACTGAGCCATTTCATTAATATTCATTGCAGAATGTCGCTGCTCCTGAACATGAAAACATTAATATTCCTTTAAATATCAGTAAATATTTCCTGGAATTGAAAAACTATTACGTTATTCTGGTTTGTAAGATAAGAACGCAGTTTTTATAATAACTTCAAGTGATCACTTGTAATTAGTGCTGCGTCACAAAAATCAGAATGATTTTCTATATTTATTTTCTTTAAGAGAAAATTTTGTAATATATGTAATAAATCCTTTTTAACCACGCTTTTCAAAGCATGATCACTTTAATTTTCTCAGCCTGGTTATTTGTTCCCGAAGAGCTTCGCGATCTTTTCCAAAATACCGATTCAGCAATTTCATATATCTATCGCACTATTAATTACTGATATTTCCCAGTTCAAAGTTATAACAAATCTATCCATTAATCTCTATGATTTGGCCTTCGTGAATGATACGTATAACATTACGAGCAATATTTGCAAATGGTCATGCACTACAAAAGTAAAAGCTTTTTTTATTAAAAACTTTTTAATTTCAACATGACGTGAATACTACAGCAAAAGGCTTAAAATGCTTTTTTGCAACGACTCCATGTTCTTCTTACAAAATGATAACGCTATTTACGATTCATCCATCTCTATATTGAACACTTTAAATTTTAATAGAGAACAAAAACAACATCCATATCATGTTGCTTTTGAAAAAAAATGGCTAAAAGCTGAAATGGAAACAATGTACATATGTCAAACAGCATTTTAAATTTAATATCTTTTAACGAAATGTCTATAGGGTGTCACTACATAATTCAGAAACTCATTTAGAGATATAAATTTCGCAACAACGTAAAAAAGTCCAATATAAAAATGCTTGCATTACTCTATGACCATTTTGCGGCACATTTGGACGACGATTTTGGTGTCGTTAGGTTCTTCAGACCAGAGGTTCCCAACCTGTGGTACACGTACCCCTGGGGTACGCGAAGGATCAGTTGGGGATACGCGAACTCAAAGTCGGTAATGGCGGATACAAGAAAACATAAGGGATTAAAAATGTTACAGAATTTCCTTTCAAACAGTTCGTGTAAAAAGTAAAAGTTGTGCATGTCCTAAACCTACCCTCAAAATATGTAAAAAAGAAAGCAAAAGGAAGTGTAATTTTCAACTATCCTTATAAGTTAATGCGAAATTATTACAATACTGTTTCGACGTTGAACTAATGCTATTGTAAAAATAGAATAAGATATAAAATCAAAACTAAGTCCTGTAAATTTTATCTATTCAAGTCATGTGACTCTTGAGCTATTATTGGTAGAAACTTCTTTGTATAGATGGATGATTGGAGGGGGAATATGACAGCAGGGGGGATAAACGAAAATAAAAATACCAATCAAGGATACGCGAGGGGAAAAAGGTTGAGAACCCCTGCTTTAGACCTTCATCAGCGCCGTAAATTCACAGAAATTGCGTTTTATGCATTCAGTTCAGTTTCTACGTTCAGTCTATGGACGGAAACTTCGTCTCATTCAGCATAGTTATATTGAGACAGCGTGCACATCTAATTTAGAACAGCTTAATAATTTATCTTATTCCACTCTTTGATCTCCTAATGCCATCTTTGGCGAACGGGTTTTGGAGTTGCTAGATTCGTTAGCCCTCGCCAACGCCATAAAATAAAAAAAAATGGTTTCATGCTTTCGTTGAACTGTCAGACCAGATCAAAGCTTCTATGCTAGTGTCCGGATGGAAAAGTTGACTTCGACCAACAGAGCCGTTAAGCAAATAAGCATTGCTGAGTTACTTTTATATCAAGCAAACAGCGCAATTAATAAGAGTCATGCTTTGTTAAGAGCATGAATATTAAGGCAGCAGCGTTGCATAGTGACATCCAGTTTGTATAAATAAATCGAAAATAAATCTTCAGATTAAAAGTGCTTATCAGTTTGACTATATTTATGTTTTCAAAACGTGGAAACGTCAAGCGAAGGCACATCTCCAGTTGGTTAACATTAGGCCATACCAAAGTTCAAGCTCTAGAATCTATGGTACAGCATTGTAAAGCCTTGCATTTTAAAACTGACTGAAGCCGTTACTACTACTGGCTTTGTTGATCAAATTGGAAACATTCCCAATCTATTCCCAATTAGAAGAGTTAACGCCATCGTTTTACTGTTCAGGAACAAGTCTACCGTCATCTTTATGACTTCATCCCAATCCTGGTAAAAACCTTCCGGCAGGAAGGAGTAGAAAATCAAAGTCCTGTCCATATGATTCACTTTATCACGATGTTGAAGAAGCAACAAGAAATGAGAACCTATATTCCGATAGGCAATTAAAAGATCTTTAACGCAACATGAGAAACAGTTGCTTACGATTATGGGCACCTTTACGATCCACTAACTTTCACCAGAAATCAAAACTTCCAACTTGGTCACATGAGCATTATTGCTCTCTACACCCGGTCCTACTCCCACCTGGGGACACCACGAGCCTACATAGATGAGAAGGCGCCTGGTAAGCAAGCGTATTCTTACTCCTGGATGTGAGCACAGTAATTGGGGGTGACGTGAGTCCTTCTCCCATGATAATACGTTACTCCTACGGAGAGGCCGTGGCCGGTAATGGCTACTGGGACTCGGCCTCAGTATTCCAGCTATTACAGTGGCCGTCATTCAGTTTCACCCGGATGCTACGGCAGGCGGGGTGACTCAGTTTATAATACGCCTTGTCCTAGTTGTTTTATTTCCATAAATATTGTAAACGAACATATAACACCAAATATTTATTATCAGATTATGCAGATGTTTAGATTTAAACACGAAAAATAAGATATGCCAACGAATTTTACATGATTCAAGCTAGTACATTTTTCCCTTGGGTTTTTAAACAAATGTATTCGTTTTCAGTTAATAATTCTAAAAACACATAGCACTTGCTTAACTTAAACTATATTAAATCTTTTGAAATGGAAGTTTTCTATTTCAAAAACTTCCATTTCAAAAGATTTAATATAGCAAAGAAGAAGTTTTCTATTTCAAAAGATTGAAGATAGCAAAGGATTTTCATTAAAAATGAAATTCCTTTGCTATCTTCTTAAATTAGCAAAATCTTTCGTTTTCCAACTTCGTTATTTAAAACGTAATTTAAATTAGTGTACTTGCATTTAATAGCACATTTTTACTTAGAAAAGCTAAAAAAATAACTTCAGGGTAAAGAACAACTAAATTACATTCTACATAAACGTCACTTTAGATAGTAAATTACTTAAAAAAATCTACAAAAAACGCTCCGAGTGGCATTTTTAGTTTTGTGAATAAAATATAAGATAGCGCCTCTATTTTGGTTTCTTTCCTTGTAAAAAGCAGCTTACTCACTGATCCCGTCTTTTCATCCTTTTATTTAAATGAGGTTTCAGAACTAACAAAAGAATGACGTTTAAGTGTGGAAAAAAAGATGTTGAAGGGAGGAAAAAAGTTCTTGTCAAGTGTTTACTCTTCCTTTTCTTGTGTTTTTCTTAAATGTTAGGAAGAAAGTTTTCGTATAACATGTTTATGAAGCGAAAGAAAAAAAAAACATTCTTAAATAGCGTAATATTTTTTTCTTTTACTCCTTATTGGTGAACTTGGAAAAAACGAAGTTAATGTAAAACAAGTTGGAATGATATTCGTTTTTCATCTGAAGTGGAGTGGAATAAGTGAAGGTGAATATTTGATGTCGAAAGAAAACTGTGAAATATTCATAGGTTGGGGTATTTTTTATCACCCTTCGTTCTAAATTAGTATGCAGTGTCTAAAACATTTTTAAGTGAGTAAACAAACTGTTCTCTTTTTAAACGGAGGATGTAAAAATCTAATAATGCATGGCCTAAAATCTCTTCCAGGAAGTTTTTACTATATTTTTTTTAAAAAGCAGTTTTTAATAGAGTCTTCAAGAAAAAATGCCTCTGTATAATGTTATATATTTTAAAGGGATTTTATCTGCCTTCTTCCTAAACTTAACAATATAAAGCATCGAGATCTTTTACCTATCGATTTCGAAACCATATTTCACATTTCCATAATAAATGAATAAAGGTCCTTATTATTTGTTATTTTCCCAGTTTCATTCTTAATCTTTTCACTACTCATTTACTCGATTTTGTATTTCTTGATGATTGCAGATTGCTGCATTTAAGGAAAGGCGTACCCAGTTTTAGCTACCATCTCTGAAATTACGAGTTGAAATCTACGTAGGATAACATTTTCTGTTTCATTTTTTAATTAGTTTCCTTTAAGCTACTTTATAGTATATTCAAAATTATACAGCATATCATTCGTAACAGTGTACAAAATTTATCCATTTTGAACGTCTGTCACATGACTATTTTTTAAGCTTCTATTTTTTTAAAAAAAAAACTTAATTAGTTAAACTTGCCTTTACTTAGAAAATGTACAATTGTACATTGTTATAATTTTACTGCCATAATTATTAACTAAAAATAATTTTTAGTTGTCATCTACTTAACTTTACAAAAATATTTTTATTTAATGCTATATCTTCTCTTTAACACGTGCTTTAGCTCTTGTTCTTGCATTTAATAGTAAATTTTTACATAGTAAGCCATAAAAAATAGCATTCGGCAAAGAAAAAGTTAATTACATTCTATGTATATGTCACTTTAGGTAGTCAATTATTTAAAAATTCCATCAAAAACACGCTAATAACCATTTTTACTTTTATGAATCTCTCTCTATATAAAAGCGGAAAGTATGTTTTTTTTGTTCTTTATGCACGTCGTAAAAATTATTTTAAAATTCGAATTAGATTTTGATTTATTTAATTAAATAACTAGAATTAAGATATTTTTAGACGTTTTTTACCAATAACTTCTGAAATTCTTATAGCACGGAAATTATTTTTACATCACCTTAAATAGCAAAGAATTATCTTTTTAATGATACCAATTTAATTGTAGTACAATTTTTTCTCTAACTGTAATTAACGTTTCAAAATTCATTTTAAACTCAAATTGCAACAATGCTTTTATTGTTATTAAATAAAATTCAAACTAATATATTGCTTCATCAAATCCTTTATTCACGTGATTTTACCACTGTTAAAGCTAAGAAAATATTGCTTTTTTTGGTCAAGGCGGACTTTTCACTACCGCTATTATTTCGCAGCATGCGCTTAACTTCCGTGTTTATTTCGTAGCTTTTAATATGCATTCAAATATCCAATGCCGTTAGTTTAGTTACTACACGATGTGAGTTTCCGTTTGATTTTATTTATAGTATTAATAGAGAGTATTTATATTTAGTTTTTATTCCCCTAACTGAGGTTAAAAGTATTCTTTTTTTGTTCGAGCATTTCTCTTCAGCGAAATTCTTTCAAGTGAGAATTGATCTCGGGCGATTTTGACTTTCTTTATCTGATTTATAAATCATTTTATTTAGAAGCTTCGCAGTAACTAAGTATAAGTTTATTTTTACATTGTAAAATTGCATTAGTTATTTAACTACATATTGTTTAAAATAAAAGTTCTTTTAAAAAATTTTCTCGCGTTTTTATTCAAACTCTACTGTTATAAGGTGATAAAAAGGCTAATTTGAAATTTTTAATTCAACAAGAAAATATTCAAAGAAGATTTGCGTTTGTTAGGGAAAGTTGGTGACAATACTTTTAGGGAAAAAAACAGGAGGCCAGTATATGAAAAAATATGGATCCCGAGCAACGACGGGTTTTCAGCTAGTAAAATATAAAATAATGTCTCTCCGTTTTTGTTTCTTTCCATGTTAAAAGCAGCTTATTTATTGATCTCATCGTTTCATCCTTTTATTTAAATGAGGTCTCAGGGCTAACAAAACAATGAGCGTTAAGTGACACAACAGAAAATGATTTAAGGTATCTGCCTACGTTGAAAACCCATTTTCGAACAAAAATCAGAATTTTTTTAATGTCTTATCTGAAAGCCTATTCTTTTAAGTTTTCAAAACAGTTTTTATTTTACATCTCTGAATATCAGAAGTGAAATTAGAGGCATTTTAATAGAACTGAACAGCTAAAAATGGAATAGTAAACAATGCGATAAAGAAGAATTTTTCATTTTGTTTTTACTTAAAGTATTTAACTTTTATTGTTTATTTTTGTGTTTTGTACTATTCTCCATATACCAGAAACTATTTTGGAAGACACAGACACAGTCACAGTTCAGAAGGAAGTTCACAGTTTTTTGTTTACTGTGAGATTGTTGCAAATTTAGTCAATTTTTAATAATTGCAGTATCTTGATTTTCCATTAGTGATGTAATTTTTGTAATAAACGTACTAAAAGCACATAAATTTTACTTACAACCAATATTAATCGCTAAAAGTATCTCCAGATCAGCTAGCATGCATACAAAAGTTAGTTGACTGAAAAAAAATCAGATCTGTCGAAGACGGCCTAGTGGTAGATAACATAACATAACACTCATGAGGCTCAAGAAAACGACTAAGAAAAAAAATTCCAACATTGAAATTTTTAAAAATGAACTAAGCTGGTGAATAAAAAGGACTAGTCTACAAAACTGGGGAGTATTGAAGAAAAATGCTTTTTCTTCTTATAGTAAATTAAAAACATATATTTTAAACTCATTTTTCTCGAAACGTGATTATTTTTTCCAAAATTTTCATTTTTCAAACACGATAACTGAAATTCAATTTAAAATATCAGACTGAAATTTGGCATACATATTATTTATGATACTATCTAGGTAAAGAAACAAAAGATGCAACAAACAAAGTGCAAAGATGTTCCATTAAAAAGTTATGTAGCTTTTGAGCTTTGAAAAAAGGCCAAAATTCTTTAAAAAATCATGATTTCACACTTAACCTCTTATAATTTACATATTTTCTGAAACATTGTAAAACTTTTGCTTCAGGACCTAGCCAATAGTTGAGTAATTATATGAACTAAAGTATTTTGTATTCTGGTCATTTTTTTTTCTGAACGAGAATGTTTGAAAAAAGTTCAAACTTAGTGCAAAGCATTCTAACTTTTTTTCAAATATTTTAAAAAAGGATTTAATTAATATAACTTTTTTCTGTGATTTATTAAGTTTTAACATAAATGTCATATAACAATACAAGAATATTGCTTCAAATATCATTATTTAAAAAAAATGCCTCCGAACGTAGTCGGATACCTTAAAGGATAGGGAAAAGTTCTTGTTAAGTGTTTGCTCTCCCTTTTCTAGTGTTTGTCTTCAGTGTTAGAAAAAAGGTTCGGATAACAAATTTATGAAACGGAGGAAAAAAATCGTTTCAAATAGCGTCCTATTACATTTATTCCTTATTGTATAACACTAGGGAGAACCAAAGTTAATAAAAAGTCAAGTTGAAATGATGTTCTTTTTTATAATAGGTGGAGTGGAATATGTGCAGGTGAATATTTAATTCCGAAAGGATACTTTCTGAAATATTCATAAGGTCGGGTAATTTTATGACTTATCTTTCCGAACGAGTATACAGTGTCTAAAGTACTTTCAAGTGAGTAAATAAAAAATATTTTTTTCTAACACAAGAAACGAAATGCAAGAATGAGATTCGATTATTTTGTTATTTTCATAAAAATGGTAATGAACAGATGCGTATAGAGTATTAACTTCTACGAATTTAACATTAAAATTTAGGATTTGTTCCAAATATAGGGTTTAACATCGTTGGCTCACATTGAATATTAATATCAATAATTTGAAATAGTTCATGTGTTTAAGTTTGATATTAATGATTAGTTTCAAATCAACTATTCGTTTACATTTGATAATAATTTCATCATGGACTCAAGGCATTTTAGTACGAGCTATTTCCGTATTTGCAGCAAACCCTTGCGAAATGCAGAGAGTTACAAGATTAATACATTGCGCTTAGGGCGAAATCTCGTTCGACAAAGTCAACTTTTTATGGAAAAAAATGTGTTAGGTGTAGTTAAATTTAAGAAAGTAAGTATAATTTAAAAATCTAAATACTGTTATAAGTGAAAATGAAAGATGAACATATGTTAAATGAAAGGACTTCTTTTACTGCCTAATAAGCAAATACATGATAAAATTATTTAAAAAATATGGTGATTTTTGCTAAGACAATGATTGACGCAACTCTTTAAAATCTTTCACGTTAATCCACTATCTGTCCAAACCCTATTATTTCCCTTTTTCAAAAAAATGTCACATTGATATGACAACATGAATAAAATATGAAAGAAAACCTCTATTCATGAAATTTTAAAATTATTATTGATTAAGTAATTTTTAATTATAGTTAATTATCTCTATAACTACAAATTTTCTTCATTTGGTTTGTAACTTTCATAGCAGTCATTTCAATATTTAGATTCAGAAATTAAAGCTAAAAATTGCACTGTTTAGGGGAGAATACAAAAATTTACAGAGGCAGATAATTGGTTAAGGAACTCAGAAGTTTTTCTTACCTGTCCTAAAGTACTCTCTTCTTTCTTCATTCAGGTCTGTCTTCATCACAAAATAAGACAGCTCCTGTTCCTTTTTAAAAATTCGTTTTAATTCACACTATCACTTTATCTTCTATATTATTGCTGCTTTCACTGTCGGCTAATGATACAAGATCATTCAATTCTTCATTCGTCAGTTCTGTAATGCCACTCTCAATAAATTCTTTGACTTCTCTTTCTTTCATATCTAAAACTCCTAAGCTGCCATTTGCTTTTACAATTTCTAAGATTGCTTTGGCTTCATTTTTAATTGAAGGAAAATAGATAAAACTGTTGACAATTTCAGACTATAGCTGATTCTAGGAAACATTTGTGGCCGACGTTTTGCAGCTTACCACGTATGCATGAAATTGTAACGTTTGATAAATTAAATGGAAACAATTAAGAAAACGCGCATATGAAAATTCGCGTTCTGCAAATTCGTGATCGGCATGGATTAACTGCATATTTTTTTCCAAAAATTTGCAATAATAATTAGAATTCTTTATAACAAACGGTATATTCAGTCTTGACATCTTAATAATATACGGGATATAAGGTCTCTTCCCTTTGTTGTTGGCAGTTTTATTTTCAGTTTCCTAAGATATCGTAAAATTGTTCACATTGGGCAGATAAAGTGATAATAAATTTTAGAAATAAATTTTGATTTATGTAGTGAAAAGTTTTTCTGCTTTATGAAACAATTACTGCGCAATTTTAGTTTTGAAAAGCTTTGTGACAGGAAACATACGAATGAAATAAGTTGAGTAAATCATGATTTGAAAAATTGTAATACTTAGCTTATTACTTAAAAAATTTTGGAACGTTTTTTAATATGATTGTTATGCATTATGACGCCATGGTATTCATAAACTGGATTAAATAAAGTTCACCTCAACAATTCTGCACTTATTTGAATAAAGAGAAAATGCAAATTACAACACAATTCTCTAAGAGTTTTTTTAGTAGTATGATTCATAGTATATGAATTTTTTACTTTTACTTAATTTCAAGATGATTAATTAAACAGTGTACTTTTGAATTTATATACGAAAAAGACCTTATTCTCAGAAATGTACTAATTTGGAATGTGGTTTTAAATGCATAAAGAAAATTTTAGTCACTAACAAATAAAATTAAAAATAAATCTTGTTATTTCATTTACAATTTTTAAAATAAAAAAGTCGTCTTTATTAATAAAAATGTTCACAAATTTAGTTATAAATTTCAGTAAGTGAATGCGATTTTAGAAAGTAAATGCTAATTTACAACAAATTACAGCAGGTATAAAAAATTTTACGATGTAGTAATTATAAAACTGGATGTATTTAATTAAGGAATTAATTTAAGAATTAAATATTAAAGTATTTAATTATTAGATCCTAGAAGTTTTATTTAACTGTCTCACTCTATTTTCATCAAAATCTATCTGAAATTTAGTTGTTTCGCCAAGAACTTTAAAATTGTTTTTATGCAGACATATATATCTTAAAAACTAATTTGGCTCAATGAAATAGATAAAAAGAAAATATCGAAAGATTTAATATTACTATATTTTGAAAAGTCGTTTATCTTCAAGTTCATTATATTTCTATTCGAAAAAGTAATGTTTACGTTGTCAGAAAAAAATTATTGTTTTCAACTGCTAAAGTTTTTTCGCTTATAATTCGAATATTAAGGCTATATTTTTTATTTTATTATTTTTTAAGTTATTGGATTTGAATTTGAAAAATGCTTTAAAGTAAGTGTAAAAGAAAAATGATATTTATACTTAGTTTAAATATAGCATGAAACTAGAGAATATTTATGTCAGTATGTTAAAAATTAACTAGCCATTATGGCTTATTTTGAAAAATTACAGAAATATCATAAATATTGAAATAATTCTTCAAAAGTTCTGCATTTTTAGATACTATAATAATTTCTCAAAGGAAACTCATAAGTAAGTGTTACACGTCAAAAAAATTCGTAAAAATTAATTTCCATTTTTATTTCGCATTTCATATGAAAAAATCTGAAAGAAAATGAGCACTTCCGTCATCTCCATTCAATATATCGTCGCTTAAAACGCCACACCACTTATCTCAATTTTTTGAAATTTCAAAGAGGAAGAAAATACTCAATTTTTGACAACCAATAACGTATATTTCTGAAGTTCTCTTACATTAGATATAAACATAAGACCGCATGTTCCTACCATATGTGAAAAAAATTCAGAAATAATCGTTATTAGTTGCGAAAAATTGAATATTTTCTTACTCTTTGAAATTTCAAAAAATTAAGCTACGATATTCCATGTTGTCAAAAGGTTTATGTACGGTCTCTTTTCTAAGGAAGCTTGACGGCAAAGTGAAATATTATTAAAGTACTTTCTTTACAAAGAAATGAAAAGATCCATAAAACATTGAACCGTAAGATTACTGTATTTTCAAACACACATAACAGTACGTAACGTTTCCGCAAGAGACATGAATGGATAACTTGGAAAGAATGTAAAATATAATACACCTTATCCATATATCGCCGTATGGTGTGTACGTATATGGCTCGAAGATTCACAACTTTTTACAATACAGAAATAATGGAATACTAATGCTCGGATATATTCTTCAAAATAAATAAGAAATCCATAAATTTATAAGAAGCTCTGAAAATGTTTTGTTTTTAGAACAGTATCTCCTTAGTTCGTGTGAATTTATGTGTTCGTCGAAAATTTAAAATATAAAATTCAATTATTTGGAAAATTCTGTCAGAAATTATTTACTTTCATCAACTACGTAATCCACAAGTTTTTCATGCTTTCGCTTGAAATGATATAAATCAGAACATTTTTTATATGCATGTTATAGTCTGCAATTCTACTTTAAAGCCTTAACTCCTGAAAACGGAAGTATTCTCATTAATTATAAAAATACATTTATTATTATTTTATGGTTTAAAATTTGCTTTTATTTTGTTTGAAATTCAGACGATATACCGGGTGATCATGCATACAGTATAAGCTTTTAAAGCTCAATTACAAAGAAAGTTCTGGGCCAAACCCAAACTTTATTTCATATCTATAAATATAAAACACTAAGGTGCGTGTCGCAAAAAATAGGTTAATTTCTCTTTTGTCGATAGCAACGCTTAATTTATTTACAAGATGAAACTGGTAACCTCCTCCCTGTTAGGCATAACTTCATAGCCATAGCCTGAAACTATAATTGTTCTGGTTTAAAACAACTCTTCCCCCCCCAAAAAAAAACGAGTTTAAAACGCAAAGTTCACAATATTTCTTACAATATAATGTAACTTTGGATCAAAATTTTCAAAAGAGATCAGTTAGAAATGACGCAGATGGGCAAAACGCAAAGTTCACAATATTTCTTACAATATAATGAAACTTTGGATCAAAATTTTCAAAAGAGATCAGTTAGAAATGACGCGGATTGACTTAAACGAGCCTGGGAGCGTTCAGATCAACGTCAAAATTGTTTAAGCCAGCGAAGCTAAAATCGTGCTAATTCACAAATAAAGGTGAACATTGTGAAACTTGCTGATGTGAATATTGCATATTGGGCACTTTTCTGTTATACGCACACCACTTGGAGCCTGTTTTTGACTTGGCGTATTTCTTGGAGCGCAGAATCACCAACTTGACTGTACTTCTTTCTTGACAATAGTTTATCCACGCTGTATTTTTGGCGAGCTGAAGCTTCAGGTGCCAGAATGCGCAAATTTGGCGGAAAGTGCATGGCGTGCTCTAGTCGGAATCAGCTTACACAAATCATTGTCTACCATGGGGAATCGAATTATAAAGAGAAAATAAGAAATTTTCTTTTTCGTCATGAATTCCCTTTTCTATTTTTGAACGAGTCAAAAAGGATTCTGCTGCAGTCAGAATTTAGGCACTTAAATATGTATAAAAACTAAATAATGAAATGTTAGGTGTGATTGACTAAAATTTAATGGACAGCTTAATGCAGAAATAAATTTTGAGGGGTTTGAGCAATATGTTCAATGCATTTCCTTTGAATGTGTAGTACCATCGTTATTCTGAAAATAATATTATTTACTGAAGAATGCATTACGTCTTTATCAAACCGTCTGATATTCATGTTGTGAAGTCCTTTAACTCTGCTAAATTATCCGCATTTACAGAGTACACAAGTCATTTTAAATGACCCCACAACCAAAAATCGCGAGGATTAAGATCAGGCGAACAATTTGTATAAAATAAAATAATCAATTTGTATAATTTGCATTAAAACAACTTTTGTTGAATAAAAGAAAAATTTTAAATGTTAAAAAACATATGTAACTATAAAAATATAAGTTGCTGTTAAAATGTCTATTCATTAAATATCAATCAAGCACGTAAAAAATTCCCTTTTTTAAAGTTTTTATGTCCATTTTTCTGCCGAAGTTCAACCAGCATCGCTATTTTTGCTCATCGTGTTGGAAGTGCGATGTTTTTTTACTTCATAAATTGATTCCTAATGGTCTAGACATACGAAATGGCGGTGCGTTTGGCCCAATGCTTTCTTTGTAATCGAGCTCTAAACAACTATACTTTAGTTATGTTCATCATTCACAAAGTAGAAATTAATGGATAATTTCACGCTGAATGTTGTTATGGAATTTACTTTTATGATTAAACAAAGTGCAAAAAATTCTAGAGTAATTAATTCAATACTTAGAAGAAAAATATCAATTTATAAGTTAAAGGTTAAATCAGCTACAGAAGTTGAAATTTTTTATAAAAGTTTCCTGAAATCGAATTGTGAAAATAATTTTGTAAGAAAGAAAAAGAATGGAATTTTAGAACACCAGAAATTGTAATTAAAAATTTAAGCATTTATTATTTTCAGAATAGAAATTATAAAAACTTTTCTTCCATCATTTCTTGGTTTCAAAATTTAGTAATTTTGATATTTTCTAAAAGAATTAAAAATTTTCTTTTATTTTGTACCATTTTTACATTAAATTGGTTTCCTACTTGAGAAAAAAAGAACTCTTAAAATATCACAATAACATCGGAAACCAGAGTTACTGAGGACTGATCACTTAATCATGAATCACCAAGAAGTAATCATGATAATATGTCAACCCACAGCTCATTTTCATAACTTTCGTAACCTACTGGTATGAGAAAAAAGGAAATATTACTATATTTAAAAGCTTCTTTAACTTTCTTCGAAAAGAGTTCATTATCTGCTACATAATTTCAAGGTAAATAATGAAAGAGGATAAAAAATTATTTCTGTTACATTTATGCAAAAATGATAATTTTCTGTATAAATATGCAAAAGTGTGTTTAGCATAAAATATTTTTTAATGATTAAATGTAGCTTAAGAGTCTTGGAAAAGAAAATGTTTTCTCAATAAATGGACTACTTTGGAGCCTATTTTTTAGATGAAATCTTCAAATTACCCGTTTTCCATTATAAAGGAAAAATAACTAGAAAATGACCAAGTTGTCCTTTATTAATAGAAAAAAAACTGTTTCTTCGTTAGAAACTCAATTGACCGGTGGAGATACACAGAAATTAAAATGTATAAACGTATTGGAGAAACTCAAAGCATAATAACGCTCAACATTTTGGAATTTAATTTAAAATATAAAATGAATCAGTTTAACAGACTATAAAGTACACTGAAGAGCCAGAAACACTGGTACAGGCGTGCGTTTGCAAATAACGGGGGTATGCAACCAATCATCGTAACCCGATGCGGTCGGCAGCGCCTATATAAGACAACAGATGTCTGACAAATGTATTAGATCGGTTCCTGATGCTGCAATGGCGTGTTTTCAAGATTTAAATGACTTTGAACGCGGCGTTATAGTCTGCGCACCAGAGATGGGACATAGCATCTCCGAAGTAGCGATTCAATTTGGATTTTCGCGTACGGCCATTTCACGAGTGTATCGTGAATATCGGGTAACCGGTAAAACATCAAATTTCCGCCATCGGTGCAGCCGGAAAAAGACCTTGAAAGAACTGGACCATTGACGTCAGACGCGAATCCTTAAACGAGATAGATGAGCAACACTTCCACATATTGCCGCGGATTTCAGTGATGGGACATATACAAGGGGTCAGCGTGAGAACTGTTCAAGGGATATGGGCTCTCAGAGCCAAAGGCCCACTCTTGTACCGTTGCTGACTGCACGACACAAAGCTTTACTCCCCTCCTGGGCCCGACAACATCCCAGATAGCAATTTTAGTTTGCAGCAGACTTGCACTGCAAATCTGCAAGCTTGCAGCAAGTTTGACACGACAAGAGTGCAAGTGTGAAAGAAGTTTGCAGCAAGTTAACGCAAGCTTCGAAGTCACCATGGGACGAACTTGCAGCAAGCTTGCATTGCAAACTCATTTGAAATTATAGCAAAAACAGAGTACGAACTCAACCCGGGATAGAACTCGCGATCTACCGGTTCTGAAGCAGACGCGCTAACCATTCGGGCAGTTAAACTCTGAGAGTAGAAAATAGATTTCGCTAATACATCGTTCGATTCGATTCGTATTAGAATTTATTTTAAACTATTTTCTTGATTTCACTAATTTTTTGAGTTGAGAATATGATTTGAAGTCAAAGAGAGAGTGAGTTTTGCTAATAACTACGTTTTGCTAGTAGAATAAATTATGAAATTAGAGTTCAAAAGTAATTACTTTAAAATGGGACAAAATGTATAAGTTATTATTTTTCAACAAACATCGACCGTTTTTTCGGTTTAATTTTGTTTATAAACGTTAAAATTTCAACATTAAGAAAAAGGCGATATAGTTTTCTTTAAAGTGCGAGTGTTATATTTAGTAAAAAGATGGAAAATGTTTCAAAATTTTTTTAATAAAAAAGTTAGTTTTTTTACAAATTATCATTGATTTATTGAATTAATGAAAAGAAGGACGGTCTAGGAGATGCTATTAAAAATCGGATGTTTTTTTAAACAGAGACAAGATAATTATCTCTTTGTGCTATCTTTTCATCAAGCTTGTTTTGCAAACTTGCAGCAAATTTGCATTGCAAGGAGGTGGCTCTAGTTGTCACGGCGAACTTGCTACAAGTTCGATTCAAGCTTGATGCGTCACATTTGCGATGACAAGGTAATATCAATTCAAAATCAAATTTGCTGCTAACTTACGTGCTATCTGGGAGTACCATTGGACTGTTGATGACTGGACACACGTTGCCTGGTCTGACGAATCTCGTTTCCAATTGTATCGGACGGATGCACGTGTATGAGTATGGAGACGACATCATTAATCCATAGACCCTGTTTGTCAACAGGGGACTGTTCAATCTGGTGGATCCTCTGTAATGGTATGGGTCATGTGCAATTGGCGTGATATGGGACCCCTGATACATCTAGAGACGATTCTGACAGGTAACAGGTATTTAAGCATCCTGTCCGATCACCTACACTCATTCATGTCAATTGTGCATTTCGACGGATTGGGACAATTCCAGCAAGACAATGCGACACTCCATGCGTCGAGAGTTGCTACCAAGTGGCTCCAGGAACACTCTTCTGACTTTAGACACTTCCATTAGCCACCTAAATCCCCAGAGATGAACATTATTGAAGATATCCGGGATGCCTTGCTACATGCTGTTGAGAATAGATCTCTGTTGCCTCGCACTCCTATGGATTTGTGGTTTGTCCTGAAGGATGAATGGTGTGAATTGCCTCCAAGATACCTTCAGACATTAGTCGAGTCCATGCCACATCGTGTTGCGGCACTTCTGTGTGTGCGTGGGGGCCCTACACGATATTAGGCAGGTGTATCAGTTTTTCTGGCTCTTCAGTGCAAAAGGCATTTTTATAGGACAGAACGAAAAACGGAAATTATTCTTGTGAATTCATAACAATTTCAGTAAACTCAATTCCAATTTACGATTTTTTAATAATACATTTTCTAAAACTAGGCAGCATGAATTGTCGTAAAATTGAATTTCTTTTAGCCCAATAAAATGAGGCCAGTTTTATAAAACAAAATTTTTTTAAGAAATCTTAATTTAGTTCATAACGTCCACAAATTTATTTTGTACGTAAAATCAGGTTTACTTTCAAATTATATTGAAATCTCAATCTTTTTGAACTGGACAAGAGGAAACTTATCCAATTAAAAGTGTGTATATTAGTGATATATTCAATATTAAACAGAATCGTTTTCCCTAAATATGTTCTTGCAAATAATCAATTTTATTTGCACAAGTTAATTCAATAACAGTTCTTACAGTCAGAATAGATCTATAAATATAAACTTCATATCGTTACCAACATCTATTGATCATCATTTTCCTTAAAAATAAAACTTCTGTGTACATTAGTAAAATTAGCTAAATTAGGAAAAAAATGTATTTTTTATGAGTTCTTAGAAGAAAGAGTTTCATAACAAAATATAACTTAGATATGCACTTAGGAAAAATATTCAAAAAAAATGCGAAGAACGTTTACCGAAAATGCTCAGAAATAAGAATAAATTCTCATTTTTTGTGTGTTGCGTAAAGTAGTCTGGACGAAACAAAGTCTTCGAAATTGGCTAGATATGTGAATTTCGAAACACTGCTCTAGCACCTTTCTCTTCAATTTATATCAAACCTCACTTTAAAAGATTGCTTCAATCTGTTTTTCACTGTCCAACATCAAGGGATTCTCCTCCAATATTTGAAATGATAGTGTTTCAAAGTTCCACTTATTTGAATGAAGAAAGCAATTCTAAGGGAGTTTGAAATATTTATTTTTGTATTTCAGCGCCTTCCTAGCTATTCATTATCTAATGGCTCAGTAGCAAACAGAGCTGATTTCTCGAAGACTAATTCACATATCTTGTTTCACCCATTTAGGATCTCAGGAGCTATTGATGAATGTTCCGGAATTTATAGGGGGCTCAATCTAAGAGGGGGTCGACTGTAATTGGCAATCGGATTATAGTTGTCTCTCTGATTCATTACGGTCAATTGTGAAATTCAGCATCACTAGTCAGCCCGTGTGTGCTTTAGATCTTGCATGTGTGCCAACACTTAGCTTAAATGAGATGGTTGGAGTGCACCGAGACATGATATGTTGGGAGAGCGATCAACTCGTCTCGCTAATGCCTTTCCATAATCATCTACCTTTTAGCTTATACAAATAAAATACTGAAACTTCTCTGCAATTAAAAACACTTTCTGTTATGTGTATTTACGGAGAATTTTAACAATTTTGCATTCGGGAATAATGAAGACTTACAATAATGAAAGCTATTTATAAACGGTTTATAGTGAAATAGAAGGTTATTGTTTGCTACATAGTACACGTGCACGTGATTGATATTTGCAAAATTCAAAAGGATATATGGGGAGGACAATTGAACAATTAAATAACTAAATATGTTGCGAAATATAATAGCAGGGTACCAATTGAATGGCAGGTCAGTAGTTTTATGTCCTAGGTTTGTTAATAGATAGCCATAATTATAATAGAAGTGCACATCTGAGTAAGATGAAATTCGTGGTTTTTTCATCACATTTTTTTTGTGTTCTCATAAATATGGAGACGTATAACAAAGATGAAAAAGTGAAATGTTGTCTGCGAGTTCTTGAAACTAATTCAGATGTGATGTTGTTAAATTTTTAATATCAATATTGATTAATCATTACTGAGATTCGAGTAATTAATACACCAGTCATTCACTTAGCAAACTTTGCATCAAGCAATTGATTATAACAATAAAATTTCGATTTAATCATACCATTAAAATCTCAATTTTATATGTTGCAAATTTGCTTATACTTTCTTTTTATAAATATTCAAAGATAATTTTAATATTTTATATGCAATAAAAAGTGATGTTATGCCATAATGTTAAACTAAAAAGCTGAATGAGAAATTCATATTTTTATTTTTTAAAATTACAGCTGTATGATATTAACTTTTATTTTTAGAAGATATAAATTCGATATTATAAGATTAAATTTTCAGAATAAAAATGGATTAATTAAATAAAAGTGTGAAATATGTGGGATTTTGATTTCATGTAATCTGTAAAAATAAATGTCAGTTAACATGATTGATTCATCTCCAGTTACAAAAGTTTCAATTCAATTAAAAGAGATACAGAATATGGTGTGAAAAGCCGCCATTATATGAATAAACACTGCTGTGTGTAAACGCAACTGCGCAATAAAATATAGTGCACTAATATTTATTCATCTAAGTTAGTTCATCTAAGTAAATTCCGTTAAGTTAGTCTGCAAAATAGAGTGAACATTAATATTAAAGGAAGAAAGAGTGTGTTTTAATAATTCATTAAAACTAAATCTATCATTTTCATCTTCTTTCAACGTAATCAATATCTATTACGCATTTCATCCTCTTCTTGATTCACAGTGTACTGCGAAGAGATTTTGATTAATTTGTGTTTTACTTCTTATTAAAACGTTGTGATTCCTTGCATCTCATCATTATAATTTTTTTTCATTGTATGCTCCAAATGATAGATTTTAGTCATGCATATTTATGCAACATTTTTATTGGTAGTCATGTATTTTTACATTCAATCATATTTCCTTTTTAACGCATGATTAATTGAAACGTCCTTTTGAAACACGATAATTTCTTGCCTTCATTTCAGATTAAGTTGCAGAGAAAAAAAAAGAAAAAAATCTTTTGTTGCCGTTGATTAATACTCCTTTCCTTATGACATGTTTAGTAATGATTATGTTCTGATTCTTCTCATACAAAATATGATATTTCTGCAACAGTAAAATTAGTGATAATTGTTCGTATTCGTACTTTTTTTTTATTGTTTTCCTCTCTCAAAAGGATATCAGATGTTAAAAAGTTGTTAGATGTTAAAAGTTTTGAAGAAAGAAAGAATTGAGGACATCGAGTCAATGGTTAATGAATACCAGCCTGTTTGCTTTGGTCTTCAATAATCAGATGTTAAAAGTTTTTTTTTTTTCATATCAATGCATTTTAGCTGATGTTTTGTATCAACTGTTAAATAAAATTTTCAATATTATCTTTGTAATGCGGGTGGTAAATTTTGTTCGGTGTTCACAATTTTTTTTTGTTCAGTTGGTGATATATTTCTGTCGATTACAAATCATGTTTTAGGTACTTATGCACATATACATGTTACACGTTAACTGGTGGATGAATTTTCCTCTTGATTTTCTTGTATATTTACACCAACGGTATAGTGGAGCCGGAACGCACCGTAACGGTGTTCCGGTACAGCTTTTTTGTAGGAACGATAAATAAGAAAGATTGTAAATCCAACCTTAAAACAATGAGAATTTTATCATCCAGGTTAGAGCTTTTCAGTACTGCTTAATTTGTGACTACACAACATGGCATTTTTTGTGTTTAGTTCCGTAGTATAGTGAAAAAAATATAGTCTGCATATTAGACATCAATCTCTCCTTTTCTTTGAATGATTAGATACAAAATTAGATAAAGATGTACAATTATGGAGTAAAGACTGCAAATTAAATTTTTAATTTATCTTAGATGATGTGTTTTTGAGTTTTCATGTTCACATACGCACGGACAGACAAACAACAGACAATTTAATCTTAGACAGATTTAGACTGAAATTAGACAGAGATCTAGAATTTATGTGCGAAGTTCATAGTCTAAAATTCAACAATCATCTCTGATTCATCTCGTTCACATACGCATGAATAGAAAGTTCGACAGACAGTCAAGCTTTCCACGGATTTGCACCCTCAGGGGATCATCTCCTTTAGTTGAGTATGGGAGTCCCAACACCGAGATACCCAGGGATCTTTTCTTATTTATTTCACCTTTTCTAATAATCTTCTTTTCCTCGTGTCAAGACTACAGATTGTTAGTTTTCATTAATTTTCTCTGAATTATATTGAGTGTTTTTCCAAGTTCTTTTGCACTTTTATCATTTTGATGTTCTCTTACTTAGTTTTGTTTTGTTCTTATATCACTTATGTGGGTATTCGTTTATTTCTTTGATTATGCTTTCTGTTCATTTCCCTCGATGGCAAGCGAGTAGGCTCTCCATGAGACGCTATGTCGCTTTGTTTGCTTTTAATGGACATAACTACGTGTCGACCATGCGTTGTAGCCCATTAGACGAGTAGTGCATTGCTGTCCCCGGCGCATCAATTCGGCAGGTAGCCAGCCACCTGAGTGTTTAGTTTGCTAGGGATCAAGCGCAGTGGTCACTTTCTTGGGCTTGGCGTTAAGGGTGGTCACTATCCCCGAGGGTGTTTCCCAGCGCATAAGTTCCGTCTAGCACTAAGGTGGAAGCCGAAGCTAGGTGTACACAAAGCCGGTAATTGCCTTTCCTGGTTAGGCTCCGTGGTGGGCGGTGCCGTCGGGCCTGAAACTTTTCTAATATCATATGGGTCTCTTTAATTATGTTGCACGGACGTCTACTGTTGATGAACTGGCTTCTTACACTCGTTTCTTAATCATTTCTTTTGAAAATAACAAATTGCAAAATAAGACTCCATTTATGATTGATAAAGTTGAGTGTTGGTGGTGAACTGAAATCTATGAAAAAGGTTACGATCAGGTGATCTGCTAATTGAAACTGCCTCATCTTTACAAACACAATCTTTCCTGCTGGCTATGACTTTTCTAGATCTTCCAGTCAGTGTTATTCCACATAAAACTTTAAACACTCTTGTAGGGAGTAATATCTGAAAGCGAATTACTGGGCACTTCCGAGGCCGAAATTCTGGAGGTTTTTCTACTCAAGGAGTAACTCACCTCAGACGTATCAAAATAGGTAATGAAACATTTGACAAGCATTAATTAATAATAATAAGCATTTAATTCTTACATTTCGTACAGCCAACCTTCCTGCCACTATCAAGGCTAGATATCTGAACTGTAACGTCCGACTAGTCAAGTGTCAGAGGTTTGGGCACTCAAAAACTAGTTGCTGATACACTACTAACAACTGTGCACGTTGCTCTGAATCCGGTCACGAGGATTCATCATGCACTAAACCTGAATTATGTTACATCTGTAATGGGAATCACCCAGCATCTTCACAGAATTATCCAAAATAGACCGCATGAAAACAAATCCAGTCTGTTCGAATCCTTCAAAAGAAATCGTACCAAGAGGCAAGAAAAGTTATAGAAGCGTCAAACACCTGCTTCAAACTCTCCATCGTATTCTTAAGCAGTTAAAACTTTAAAACTCCAAATCAAATCAATTTGCAACACCCAGTTCTGGCTACACATAAAGTTTATGGAGATTCTTCAGTTTTACATACCCCTAATGGAAAAGACAAAACTATTACTGTCAAAATGAGGGGCCGTTCAAATATTACGTAAGCATGTTTTTGGTAATTTTTGACTCCCCTCCCCCCTTGTCGGCAAAGATAAGCAAATTGCAAACCCCCTCTTATAATTACGTATGCAAACTGCAGCCCCCGTTCTCTTTTTTTACAAAACGTATATCAGTAATAATCCAATTTTAAAAATTTTAGACTTCATTCAAATAAAAAACTCTAACTCGGCTTAAAATGAAAAAAAAAATTATGTTTAATGTTCTTACAATTTTGTTAAGGAAAATTTCTTAGTTTATCACAATTTTAAAAGAACATAGCTATATTTTAAATTTAATTTTGCACATGCCCATCATCTATTCAGATGCTGACCAAGGTTTGCTCAAGCCATTTTTCCATATCTGTTTATTATATTGCTCTTCCCCCTTCTGTTACTACTTCATCGCTTTCTCCTCGGAAGGAATCTTGATAAACTTCTTCTTCGTTAATTTTTCACAATTGCCCCTATACTTTTTAAGCATGTGACAAAAGGACTAAACTTTTATAATCACTTTTATACAAGAAACGTAAATTGTTATATAAAAATAAATGAAAACTTTCTTTTCCAATAAAGCTCAAAACACTTTTATAACTGTCAATTACACTACTGTAACTACATAAATATGAAAGATAACAATCATTACAATATGTAAAAGTTTTTTAATCTAAAACATAAGAAGTGAAAAAAAATTAAATCTTAGATTGCTGAATGATTCATTTTTAAAGTATTTTTATAATCTATTATTGTTATTTGTTATTTAACCTTTTATTCAAAACGCAAAGTCGTATTCGAACCACTTAATTTCCTAGATTTACTTTTGAAAATTGAAGAATACTTTAACTTTAAGATTGCATTAGTAAAGACTATTTATTTATTAAATTATAGAAAGATGTTAATATTAACACTTTATTACATATTACAATGTCAGTATACTCTACATATTTTAATAAATGTAGCGAATATTAACAAGAATAAGTAAAGTTATTTCATACTAAGTTAATTATAAATTTAAAGTTATGACAAAATATGCTTATAATTTTAAGAATAAATTGATTATAATTACCTTTATAAAATAATCAAGAAAAATTTATTTCTTTTTGGTTGCCTTTCGCAGTTCTTCCTCAGCTCTTTTTAACACTAATTCCTCCTTTTTAGAAGAATTTTTATACTGCCGCCGCATATCATTAGTTTTACATTGGATATCCTTCAAATGTTTATCTGATGAAGACTTTTTTGAAACTTTCAAAAAAAATTGTACAATATTTCTCGAAATGAAGACATTTCCGATTTGACTTGTTTCATGTAATGTGCGGTTTTAAAAACTCCGGAGACACTAGACAGTAGAGCTGTCGGCCACTATGGTGGCGGGGAGGTGTGAGGTGATTAGTTTGGTTTCAGAACAAATTGGCGGAAGAATCGTTCTTGAAAAAGAACGAAAAATTATGCATAATGTTGTCGATGGAAAACAGCATCATTAAGATCAGAAAAGATCGAAGAAAAATAATATTATTAATAAGCAACTTCGAAAAAACAACAACGTGTAATAGAAAGAAAAAATTAGTATAAAAACAATTAAAAACACTTTTCATTTTCGTTTTCGTTCAATAATGAAAAAAAGATCATCAAAACAATTATCCACTTAACTCTCATCGGATATTATCGCTAAGAAATTGATTAGGGAAAGAACATCCCAGAGAAGAAACGAAAAAGAAAAAATGAACTAGTTGTATTAGAAAAAACTATGAGAACCCAAGAGGGAAAAAAACGTCAAGTTATTAGCAGACTTAATGTCTACGAAGGATTTGCGGTTTGAGAATATTCGTTATTTTATTTTATTTCCGCTTTCAATGAGTTTTTTTTTAGTACATACTAAGAAGATATATTGTTTAGCAACGGATTCGGAAACCCTCCGCGCTTTTGCGCATGCGCCGGGCGGAGTTATTTTCATCAAAATAGGGAGAAAGAGAAGAATGGAAGGGTGATGTTTACATTTTACTGAGCATGATCTAACAAAGAACTTCGGGAATGCGCTCATATGACTCATTGCCTGACACCCCTTTCCGGTGTAAAATCGTCCAAAAGTGGTAGTCTCGGAATCCTTTGCTGAACAGTAACTTAAAATCTGACTAAGAGTATATATTTTTTATGCATGAAATATTCAATGAGTTTCATGTTTGTTGTAGCATGTTTATTTGTGCTTGCTTGGAAACTCGTATTGTCACAATACAACATATTGGTTCCTTCATTCGAATCTCATAATTGGAAATAGTAGAAAGTTCTCAGAAATAAGCCTCGTCCATCAAACGTTATTATGAGCTGTCACCTCCAGCTATTATAAAGAAAAGATACTATTATCCATTGTGTTTAATGAGAATTCTTCCTATCTATCGTTTATGTTTTTCTTGTCTGGTTAAAATGCTTGACCTCAGAATATCATTGAAAAATAATTTCAAGTTTAATTTTCTTTTGCCAAATTTAATTTTTTTCAAATTTAGTTTTTTTAATTAAATTATTTTTGCAAGTTACAAGAGATTTTCGGAAATAAAGTGATTTTAATATCTTACGTAAGCATCACTCATACCCCCTCCCCCCCCTGTCAGCAAAAATAAACAAATCGCAAACTCTCTCCCCCTTAGATGCTTACGTAATATTTGAACGGCCCCTGAGTGAATATCTTGCTCTATTGGAAATCAAAAAGTCATAGGAAGAAACCACTTCTATTGCATCTAAAAAATCAAAGAGAAGGAATAATACACAGAAAGAAAAGAATAATGCACAGGATTTTAAAAATTCTACTGTTGAAGGTAATAAAGAAGCAAATAAAATTGAGGATAAGGAAAAGTTCATTGGTCTTAAAATCTATCCATCTGATGATTCTCTAAGTGGCATGGAACAAGACCAAGATGGCTCGGATTTTATAAATAATTCTTCAAAGCAGAATAAATCAAAGTTTTTTCAGAAAACCTATATAAAGGCTATCCAATTTTTCCAGGGTTTTTCTTTTTTCTTAATTTCAACGTCTTTTTGAATTTCCTGGAACTGTCGTGTTTACCGATACAGAATTGAGGACATCGAGTCAATGGTTAATAAATACCAGCCTGTTTGCTTTGGTCTTCAAGAAACTTTCTTGAAACCAACGGTGTCTGCCAAAGTACGTGGCTATAACTGTTCTTGGAAAGATGTTGATACAGGTGTTGTTTCTTCAGGTGGTGTTTACATCTTAACATTGAACCTTTACACTAGTAATGCTGTCTCTCTACACGTCCTCA
>BGPR01004011.1:35620-62059 GCA_013235015.1 Araneus ventricosus
ACTTGGAAAGTCGTGGTCAAATGAGGCTTACCGAGATGCATAGAAGAAGCAAAAAAAAAAATTATGGGGCAGATTCCGCCGATATCCTACAACGCCAAATCTATTAGCCTTTAAGGAGAATAGAGCATTTGCACGTCGAGTACGACGTCAGAGCCAAAGAGAGTCAATTATACGCAAAGTATTTTCCATCACTTCCTTCGTAAGTAGTAAAGAGTTGTGGAGGAAAGTTAAAGCAGTTAATGGTCTCTATCGGGATTTCACTTTCATATATACATACATATATATGTAGGAAATTACCCGTAAAGTATTATTTTATCACTGCAAGAATGAAAGAGCTAGGTTAATTAATCTGTTTGGCGATAGATGGAACTACAGTTCTGCTACAAGCAGCGCCATCTTTTCCTTAACAAAACTCGACTGCAAGCTCAGAGCGAGCAGAGCAGCACCGCAGCAATCACTATGTTCTCTCTCTAAGCTCCTCTGTTGACCAATCTTTATTGACGTTTAAGCCGCCTGATCTCCCGATCGTAAGTAGAATGACACGACTAACTTTCCTCTTGGTTCTACAATTTTAAATCTTTAACCTATAATCTTTAATTGTTAATCTTAACCCGTAACATCTATCCCTGATTAATCTAGCTCAATTTTAACTATGGCTTCATGTAAATTATCATTAACTCTCTGTACATATATCTCTTTCCCCCCTTGTAAATTCTTCCTAGTGATTTAATAAATGTTTTTTTTTTGTATTTAACCTTGAAGTCTCCTCGTTTATTCTAAGTAGTATTTTGCTTTAAGTTTTAAAGTGCTAGAACCCTTAAAATCCCCTAGATGTAAAGCTGAAACCATTTACCCCTTATAGGTAAGTCCTTATGTGGGTATTTTGTTCCTTGAACGGAATCCCACATAGATATATTTATATATGTATGTACATATATATTAAGGATTAATTCTCTATCAAATTCGGTTCAAATTCGACAACCTTCCCTATTTCACAGGAACATTTCTATTGAATAATACAGGGTAAGAATGTTGGAACTATGCTTTTTTTTTAAATAAGAGCGCATCTCAAAACGTTTTTTATTCAGATAGGTAACACGGTGTTACGACGGTCTAAATTTGATACAGTGAGAAAATTCCATACGCAATGGCTTTCGATCAGCAGAAGCCGATACTTGTTTTTTGGTTTCATTTTTTAGATTTTCTTGAATATCACGAAAACTCTTCAGTTCTCACACGACATGGGAATTAACGAATTAAAGAAAGTAAAACTCCCTACAAATACATGCTTTTATTATGATTCCAGTTTTAATATTTTCGTAGATAATAGCTCTAATCAAATTTTTGATTTCCAGTAATTTACGACCCCCTAGACCACCGAAATGGCATGTTACCTATCTGCAAACAAACTTTTTGCGATGCGCTCTCATTTAAAGAAAATTCATAGTTCTAACATTTTTAGGGTTTTTTTTATTATTAATTTTTGAAATGTGTCATCTTCATTTGTGTACACTCTGTATTCATGAAGAATCTCTCCATCTAGTCATGCTAACATCCGGAATCATTGAGTTGCAGAACCACTAAATATAATAATACGGGCACTGTGAAACAACACGCAATAAACCTCATTGCAAGCGTCACATGGGAGAAACCCTCACAAGGAGGTGCATTTTGTTGTCGACGATGGGACTATTAAACAGCCGACAACAGCATTATTGTACCTCTAGAGCAGGGGTTCCCAACCTTTTTTCCCTCGCGTACCCCTTCGTTTGTCCTTTCATTTTCGCGTACCCCCTACTGTCATACCCCGCTCTCCAATCATGTGTCAATGAAAATAAGTTTTTTATCAATAATGTTAAGGGCTTAGTTAAGCTGATGAGTCAAATGACTCGATTTAATAAGCTTAATTAATAAGTCTAAACTAGGAAATAAAATAAAAAGCATACAATAATGGCGCCCAGTGAAGTTACAGCTTTTGCGAAGACGTTGAAGTTCATGCATAATCGGGGCTGGTGAGGACAATATATCAATTATTTACTAGGTTTCCTTTATCTTTCTTTTTTCTTATTTTGAACGTGGGCTTTAGATTCAGACAACTTTCGCTTTTACTTTTCACACGAATTTGGAGAAAAAAATTCTGTAACTTTTTAATCCCTTATTTTTTCTTGTGTCCTCCATTATCGACGTACCCCCAACTGGTCCTTCGCGTACCCCAGGGGTACGCGTACCACAGGTTGGGAACCTCTGCTCTAGAGAAACCGAGACTCTGCGTACTCATACAGCAACTTGCTCCCCCCCCCGGAACCTTGCTTCTCATGGGGGCTCAATAATGGTAGGGTTGTGTTATCCCCTCCAGTGCTTTCGGGAGGGGTCGGGTCGTGGCCGGTGATGGCCATTAGGACTCCGGCCTCAGCACTCGAGCAATTGCAGAAACAGTCATTCAAAGGTCCCTGGATTCTTAGGCAGGACAAGGTTAACGCGAGTTACCTTGTGTGGCTTGAAAGGGTCCGGTGATGTGCCTAGTGCACATTCCTGGATTCTGGATGGCACATCACTTTTATCTGGAAGAGATTACATATCTTGCGTCCATGTCCGCCTTGGAGTGCTCTTCAATAGAGCAAGAGCAGCTCGAGGTAGAGACAAACAACATCTGTGTTCTAGAGGATGCTATCAACCTGAGACCCTTAATCATATCATTCAAAGTTGTTATGCCACCCATGGAGCAAGGATAAATAGACATAATAATATCGCTAAATATCTTGCACGAATAATCGGAGATAGAGGTGCAACAGTCCATGAAGAACCTCATTTCCAGACTGAAACATCTGGTCTGTTAAAGCCCGATTTAGTTATCTATACAGCTGATAGAGTCGTAGTGGTAAATGTGCAGATCATCAATGATCAGTATCCACTTGGATTGGCACATTTGAATAAGATCGATAAATACAAAAAACACTTGAGACCGTTCCTTGAAGGGTTACGACCCGAGTACCATGTTACCTCTTTCACTATGAACTGGAGAGGCGTTTTAGCAGAACCCACCATTCGTCATATGACCGGATGGGGATATATTCGAATAAAGGACATTAAGATCTTGTCGATACGTGCTTTAATGGGCGCTAGAATCACATGGAACATGTGCAGCAATATGACATCTCGTAAGAGATTGAAGAAGGGAGTTGGCTAAGTCCTACTTGCCTGATTTGTTTTGGTGCACGACCGTTTCTTCGTGTTGAATATTCGGCTTGGCCTGTGTTGTAGGATCGAGTAGAAAAAAAAATACGATTATACCACAGCATCTCATCCTCGATCTTGGAGGTACTCTTTTTTCGCCGTGAATCCAATAAACGATAAAACAAAGTGTAGTCTTAAATTTATACGTGATTGCGAAAACCACCAAGGCATCATGACAAAAGTTCCATATGTACTATGGAATTTTTGTTATTATTCTTAGTACTGTAGGTTGCAATCGATAGCAACGACGTAGCAACAATGGTCATTGATGTATAAATCAAATACAGCAAACTGTCAACATTTGTTAGAAACATATGTCATGCAATCGAAAAAAATACGCAAAATATTCTATGTTTGTAGGCTTCTTAGTTTAACAGAGATTTCAAAAAATAAGTTTATGCAATCTGTAGTTTTGTACATACAAAAGAAAATATATTAAGCTTTCTATTTTAAATTTGAATAAAGTTCTTTTCGTCATAATTTTTAACATCATGAATAATTCTTTATAATGTTACTCAAATCATATGTTTCATGTTGTTATATCCCTTCTGGAAAAAAAGAACGAACGAAAACATGCTTAAATATTGATCTCCTGAAAAGAAAACATTTTCAGACATCCGGATAATTTTATGGGCTACTTATTTTGAAGAATATTTTCAAACATTATTATTTCAACCAAATATCTTTTTCTCTATTGAAAGTGGAATAGGTTGTGTATTTTGTGGTCATATACCATCACATATACGCTGATGTATGGGTATGGCATATCCTCTTTTAGATCTTATCTCTGTTTCCCCTTTTCTAGTCCCATGTAGAAAATGTATACACTTTTATCTGTGTTCTAAAATATCTTACCGTTATTTTCTATTATAAATCTTTTTTGTTTTCCAATAAAGTTTTATTACTTCTCGCAACATTTCACTTTGCAGCTATGGAAGAGGCTTTGCATATATCCTTTCACCGAGGCATGGAAAATCGGATGAATATAGTACGGTTTTTTTTTGTTCCGCTTAAATTTTTTGAGTTCATTAACTGAATTCAAATAGATTAAAACATCCTTAACATTTCTACGAACCAATTTTTAGAATATAAACTCATATATTTATTGCTAACCTAAATTCTAACAAATAAGTTTTTGAGTATAATATGTCCAATAGGCTAGATTTTGATTTTTATATGTAATAAAGAGTGAGGTGGGTCTCTTCAACTTATATCAATTATCTATGCTTCATACCTATTGTAATTAACCTCATTATATCGGTTACACAAATATGCTTGTGTAAAAGTAGTCATGTCAAGAAATATAATTTTTAGAAATATTCAGAATAAAGGAATGAGATGTTGAGGCGGTTGAAGAAAAAGACTAAAATGTTGTTTCTCACTTGTGACTTGTATAAATTTTGTTGGAAATAAAATACTCAAAGAAGAAGCGGAATAATATTCAAGTTTGGAAGCGATAGTTCGCATATAGATGGAGCAAAATAAAACTACTTTATAAAAACTGTATTTACTAGAAATTGAATAGGAATGAAGCATTTAAACCTTAAATGCCCGATTTTTAAAAAAATGATTTAAAATTTCTTGAATGGAAAAAATACTTAACAAAATCTTATTTTGTTTTAAGAATGGTTTATGGCTGAAACACAGTTTGTTACAAATTGACAACACTGGGCTTTAGATGAAAAAAATTCCCTTGATAAAATTCTATAGTATTAAACACAGATCAATTTTAAATACGGATAAGGAATTTTTTTTAACACATTGCGGAATAAAATATGGTACTCTCAAGTGTACAAGCGAAGCTAAAAAGATGTAGCCTCAGGTGGACAATATCAATTTATTTATATTTTTTCATCGGCATTCAGGCTGCCATCTTTATGTTGTAAATTAATTTAATAGCATTAACAACGATTTAATAATTACGCATACTATTGTAAACAACAGGCATTAGAGTTTCAATCCTATTCTCAAGTTTTTTTGAAAAGAAAATTGCGTATGTTGCTTAAAGACAACACAGGGCATTTAAGGGTAAGATTACAGAAGCACTAAATTTAAAAAAATATTATCAGTCAAAGTAGTCATTTTCGTTAATAATCCTACATATAAAAACAGTTTTGACGTTTTTGATTTATAAGCCATTAATTTTTGTCAAATGCGTTCATAAAAGCATAAATAAATATATCTCAAAATCTGGTACTATTTTATCAGTATGTTTCTTTCAAAACCTCGCAATTTATAGTATTGCGATTATGTGATAATTCATTTTTTAAATATTCTAAACCATTTGAACTTAACTGTTCCTCTCTCTGTCCCTTTCAAACTTTGTGATTTTTTTCATAGTTTTGATATCTGGATAGTCCCGAAATTTGTATGAAATCTTAGAAATATGAAGAAATCATTTTTTTTCCTTAAGAAGGAAATTATTTATGAATAAGAAATATACAAGGAAGCAGTTATTATTTACTCCGTCTTTTATTTATTTTTAAGTGTTGGGGAAAATTTCTAATTGCACCTGAAATGTAATAACTATTTTCTCAGAAAATAACTGCTTTGAGGAATGCGTGCTGAAAAAAGTTAAATATTAAATTTTAAATAACGATACTATATTAGGATGTGACGTTTAAAAAAAGTCCATATATTTTGAGCAATTCCTTATATTAGTAGAAATTCAGCAGTTAACTTTGAAATGGAGAGTCGGTTATGTGATATTGAGCAATTATCTAACTATTATTATAATAATATTTCTATAATGTCTGACTATAATATAATATGATGAATCTTAATATATCATTTGAAAATAATTCGTACATTGCGCATTGATGCAATATGCAGTACACATTTTTTTGTACTGTAGATAAAAATTGTCACAGTTCTAAGATAAGCATTAAGATTCGATTTATACATTAAGTCTATCATCTGCCAACTTGTGTGCTTTAGAGAGAGAAAATGGATTGTTTAAAGAATTTTTTATTTCACTTAAGTATGTGTTTTCCCATTATGTTCCTAAGCAAGTAAATGTGTAGTTTTGTTTGGAAAATAATTTATATAATATTGTGGGCCACCAGCCGCAGCCGAGCACCTGTAGATGGCGTTGCCATCGCCAGTGACGTCAGAGAATCTAGCTGCCGAGAACTGTAGAGACGTCGAGGCGGTACGAAACGCATGGACGATCTGGGTTTTTTTCTGACAAAGACTAAAGGCGACGATGAGCCGTCCAAAAGACTATTTAATGACGAGCTGTTTCATTTGTAAATAATGCTTCTTCAAAATGTAAACTTAATCCTGACAATATAGCCATTTAGATTGATGAACTGTGTATTATTATTATGGAACCCAACACTAAGCCTGCCTGACGATCGCCTGCAAATATAAACAACTATTAGTACCCGCACGGCGTTGCCCGTGGAATCGGGACTTCAACAAATTAAAAAAAAAGGCCCACAATGACATGAAAAAGTTTTGAAAACAAAATCAAAATAGAAGATAGAACATTATTGATTTTCCCGCTTATTTTGCTTCGCAATTATGACATTTGAGCTGTAGGAAAACAGTACAGAGTACGTTCATCCAAAACTATATAAAAAAATTGCAACGTGAAAATCATTAATAAAATCAAGGAGCAACTTAAACAACATGTGTTTTTGAATAAACTTTACAAACAAATCAAAAGTACAAAAAATATAAATCAGAACGCGATCCCCCCCCCAGATTAAAAAATTGTCTATCATGAGCTTGAAGTGTAAGGCGAAATTGATCAGAACATAACAGACAGACGCGCACAAAGAAAAAATAACCAAAAGGAGAAAAAACCATTTGCCTAAACCTGCTTAAACGGTTTAATAATTCATTCAAACTAAAGCAATAAAAGTAATTCATCATATTCCCGTAACCCTCATTCATGGCAGGATGCCAAATAAAGCCATAGCTCTAATTTTTTCCGCCATATGGCGCACACTTGGATTGAACGGGATTTCCATATCCCGATTCCTTCTGAAAAATTTCTCTGACCCCATCAACTAAAAAATTAATTAAAAATCGACTTAAATTTGTATTTTAATCGTTCTTGTTTTAAATGAAGGAGAACCGTTTTATTTATTAGCTCGAAACTTTTCAAAAATATAAGGAAATTAGAACGTGAGATGGAGTCATTTCATTTTGAAATTTTAAAATTTCATTCGAAAACTGACTATTATAAAAAATTTTCAAAATTCAGAAAATTACGTTAGACTTTCAAAACAAACGTCATTAAAACGATAATTGTTTGTTCTATTTGATGGTGCATCGATTGTTTTTTTTCCGATTATTATTTCTCGTGGATCGGCCAAAAATGTGCGAAAAAGCACCCAAACCAACACAAAACATTAAATAAAAATTTTCTAGATTAAATTTTAATATTAGGCTTCGAGGTGCATTGAGTCACCGTTAAGACTACCTGTGTGCCAAATTTCAAGTTTGTAAGTGCGATAGATTCGTCTGGACATCGCACGCAGGCACACACGCACACAGACATTGCCTTTTATAAGTATAGATGTCAACTTAAGGGTTTATTTTTTTGAAATTTCTTAGTTTATAAGATACGCCTTTGTAGAAACATGTAATTTTGGTATCTGTACGCACATACTTATAAATAAAAAATCGAACATCAGTAATCAATACAAATCTTTAGTCTAAACAGCACAAAATTTTCTTCAGTATTGTTTTCATGTTGAAAATTATTACGAATATTGTATAACACCGTAAAAATGAACATTATTCTACTCTACGAAGGAAGTAGGGATTTAGAAAAGAGAATTATAGACGAAATTTAGTAGAAAATGGAGTGGACGATAATTATGTAAGACGAAATGTAGTAGAAAATGGAGTTATCAAAAGATGAAAACATGAATCCTATTCCTTCAAACGAGATATCGATTGTGAATAAAACTGCTTTCATAACTAGCTTACGTTTGACTATCACCTTTGGAAAGACAGGAGATAAAATCCTTTATGATATATGGTACCGAACAGTAGCTTGGTATAAATCACACCCAAAATATATATTTGAGCTCCTCAAATTTGAAATCATGCATTTCTATTCTTGCCTTTTTGAAAAATAAGAGTTTATTTACTCCCTTAAAAGTTGTTTAGAAACTGTAGAGTAGTACAGAGAAAAAAAGTGATAAAAAATTCCTCTACTTATGAATATTTTAAACAATTTTCTTTCGACATTAAATATTCACCTTCACTTATTCCACCCCATGCATAAAAAACAAATATCATTCCAAGTTGTTTTTTATTAACTTCGGTTTTCCCAAGCCATTCAGAAAAGAGAGAAAAAATATGTAATGCTATTTACGACGATTTTTTTCACTCTTCGCTACATAAACATGTTATGCAAAAGCTTTTTTTCCTAACACTTAAGCAAAACACAAGAAAAGGAAGAGCAAACACTTGACAAGAACTTTTTTCCTTCTCTTCTACATCTTTTTTTCCACACTTAAACGTCATTCTTTTGTTAGCTCTGAGACCTCATTTAAATAAAAGGATGAAAAGATGGGATCAGTGAGTAAGATGCTTTTTACAAGGAAAGAAACAAAAATGGATACGCTATCTTATATTTTATTCTCAAAAATAAGAAAGGCATTCATGGGTTTTTTATAGTTTATTTTTAAACTAATTAACTATCTAAAGCGACATTTCTGTAGAATGCATTTTATTTGCTCTTCGCCCGCAAGTTATTTTTTTTGCGACTTACTATTTCGTAAATGTAATATTAAATGCAAAGATATGAACTTTGAATGAGTTTATAAAAATATTAAAGTTACATTATTCTGTGCGAAATTTTCGAATAAAATTTTAATGCTTATAAAATTAATTTTTAGCCAAAATTATTAGCTAGCAGAAATTTAATAAAATAAAAAAATCAGATAAGAAAATAAATATCTTCAAACTTCTAGTTTTAGGAGAAATTTATTAGAAGAGAGCAATTTTTTTTACCTTGGAAGAAAAGCTTCTTTTTTTATTGAATACTTCACTCAAGTAACCATTAATTTGCACTTCTTTAAAAACAAGCTAATTAATTAATCCAAAATAAGCAAACACTTGACTCTCATAATTATTTTTTTTATTTGACATTTGAAGTCTGTTTCGTAGCTTCTTAATTACGTGTTTAATGCTGAAGATTGCAAAAGTGAGCTAATAAGAATTTGCTGAATAGAAATTCTGCCATTTTGTTTTTATTTTAAATGGCAATTTTCAAGTATAGAATTAATATATTTCAAAGACATTTTAAATATTCAATAAAAGTACAATAAAAAAATTCTCGATCTGTCTAGTATTGTGTTGCAAAAATTATATGAAAAGCCCCAAAAGTAACAAATTTGAAAATATATCTCTCTCGAATGATCCCTCGATGCTCTTCAAAATACGATTATTTTTTTCTCACTAATCATGCTTAAATTTCAAGTAGAAACAGGATAAAAAAACAGAACTTTGTATGTTGTGAGTACTCGTGACTAATGCAATATATTTTTTTATTTACTTTTTTAAATAATATAAAAATAAATAAAATTAATTTTAATTTCCTTTTTTCTTAAAATTACTGCAAAGTGAACAATTGCAAGGGGAAATAAATTCTGAGTGGTAAGGATTTCTACACATCTACTTTTACCATGGATGAGTTAATAAAATTTAAACTATAGCTATTCTGATCTATTAACTATTTAATGATACGCAATTTTTGAATATTAATAGATATCATGTGGTTTAAAATAACTTCCATATAATTCATATTTATATTAAATATATTACGAGTTATGTTTTAATTAAGTTACTTCTGAGTTCAACTGTTGATGTTAAAATAAAATCATTATAAGAAATCATAAAGTTAAATTAAAATAAGGTTATCAGAAAAAATAAGCAGTATCAGTAAAAGTAAAATTATGGTATAAAAATTGTAACTACTTGCGCATCACTTTAATATTCGTGCAAAGATTTCCTATACAGCAAGAAAATGAATATTGATTCTCTTTACGGCTTGAATTTACCACTTAACGAAAGATGAATACTTCTAAATGAAATATATTGACAAATTTGAATAATTCACTTCTTAAAATTTAAAACAAAAACAAATATCACTTGCAAAGTAGAAACTTTCTTTGTTAACATGAGACAAATTAGCACCTAAATAATTTAGAAATCATGTTAGAGGTCTGAAAACGATCATTTACATACATTCTCTCTTATTTATCAAACTGTGACTCTAGCTTTATTCACATTTTATGAAAATAAAGTAAATAATAATTTGGTAAAATTGAACGATTTTTTTTTCATATACAACTATTTTTTGTAGAATAGTAACACTAAACTAATATTTTATTATCAACTAAATGCTGTGTGTTTTTTAAAATATATTTAATTACTCAGTAAACTGAAATTTTGCCATAAATGAATATTAATCACTCTTAATCTCAAGATGCATATCATATTTCAAATAACATTCTTTCAATCTTTTAACCTTGGCATTCATAATCTTAATTGCAGTTGATAAAATATTTTATTAACTGCAATTAATTGAGTAGCTTCATAATGGAAATAGCCGCAATTAATTGAGTAGCTTCTCATTGAGAAGCTTCATAATGGAAATTTCCTCTCTTTTCAACTTTCTGCTATTTTATACATCTTGCTTTTCACACTTTTCATAATCTTTTAAAATCAACAACTACAAGCATTCATAATTCCATCATAAATAAACTGTTTTCTCGGCAGACGTAGAATAGTAATAACGAAGAAGTTTATTCAATTCGCCGGTTATGAGAAGAAAGATGTGAAATTTAAATCGAATTAATTCAACTTGAAGACACAGATTAATTCAAAGTGAAGACACAGATGTAAGATAGTAATTTTCATCCTTGATAATGAAACAAAATTTTACTTTATATCCAAATATAAAATTTACATAAAGAGAAAAAGTGTTTACATTATTATCCTAAATTCCATTATGAAGGGAATTTTATTCTATGTATGTGATTTTTATACTTTCTAATATTTAACCTTCTCAGCGTCCAGCTATTTTGATGTTATAGCTTTAAAATCTAAAAAATAAGCCTTTAAAGAGTATTTATTTTATCTTTATTGCGTTTAATAAAGTCTCTGAAATCTTAAGAATATTTTATTCATGACAGATTGAGAAATGACACACGTAAACACGAATTAACTGCTTTAGAACTGAACATGAACAGAAAAATACAACTCAAAACTTACAAGGTTAAAATGGGTAACAGTTTTTTTCTTTTCAAAATATATGAATTGCTGTTTAAGAGTTCACTAACGCTAATTATAGATGTTGCGTAACTATTATACATATCTGGAAGAATGTGCGAATTTTGTGTTTTTGATTATCTCGAAAATTACATTGCTTCATTTATATTTTTAATCGGATTGTTGAAGTAAAGTAGCTTGTTCAGATGATATAAAAAAGTATTATTTCAAAATTATCAAAAATGTCTGAATTTCGATACTCCGTTCCAATTTATTTCATATTCTTCCTTTTCTTTTAAATCGACATTCACAAGTTTACTTTTATCTGTTGATTAAGGACACAGAAAACCATCCTTAAATTTTCGAGCATTAGGATATGTTTTGTTTTAAGCTTCTGACAATAAAGCAGAATTTCTTATGAGAATTGATTTATTTACGTTTTATGGAAGAAATAATTACGGAAAAAAGCAGGAAGTAAAATGAACTTGCATGGAAATAACTAAAAATATATGGAACGAAATACTAAAGGTTGCCTGAGAGTAATTGGTTTCCGAATGGAATTTTAAACTCAAAACTAATCTGAAATATTTATTTGTTGCAGAGTTTAAAATCTTTCTGACTATTCGATCTAGACACTCTCTGGCAAAAATTATGTTTGCAGGAGAGTTCCTTGATTTTAGTACAGAAAGGTAATTTCGATCCCTAAAATCTTATTGAATTTTCACTGTTATTTTTCCTTCTTTTTTTGGGCGCATAAATTTCCTTTTTTCGAAAGCAGAGGAGCTATGTTCAAAATCATAGTAAGAAAAATATCAAGGGAGGGTGTGATAACTTTATTCGTCTATTTCGGTATTAATATATAATTAAATTAAGAACTTTCGTTTGCATATTTTATGTTTAGAGCAAATTCATTAATAGTTTTCAATATTTATAGATTACTCGCAAATAATTACAAAAAAAGCTACAGTTAAACCCAGGTTGACCGAATTCGGGTTAACCGAACCCTAGGTTATCCAAAATGCCTCTGAAATCGCAAATCCAAAGAATAAAAACACGTACTGTACTGCACGGATCGCGAAGGCGAGACTTTTTTTTGGTAGGTCAGTGATTAATTTTAGAATACTAAAATTAAAATTAATGGCTATTAACAATATTACTTACGATATCGATTACCTGTGATTGTCAAGCGCAATGCGCCCGAACTCGCCGGTGCGAATATTGAGCCAGACGGAGGGTTAACTTTAAAAAAGAACCTAAGTGTAGGTCACAAAGAGAGCTTTGAATTCGTTTTACACTCAATACATTTCGGAATTACGTACTGTAATTAGATACAAAATAGCAATAGATGTTCATGGCTTAACCGAAAAAATAGTTATCCGAAATGGATTCCCTCCCCTTGAGTTCGATTAACCGGGGTTGTACTATACTTAATATTCTTGCTTCAGTTCTTTTGGGAGCTGAATTCGATACTGAAAAGGCTTTTTTTCAATTATGTATCTATAATGAATACGCTGGCTATAAGCTTTCACAGTTGTTGCATTTAAAAACAAGAAAACCTAACTTTTGTTTTCTAATGCTCCATAGTGCAACAGAAGCTTCTTGATGTAAATGACAACCAACTCTATGTTAAAACATTTTGCGGTGCTCATATCAACGTTTATTAAAATTTCTATGCTTTCATTAAATTCTCTATTTCTAATTTCTACATCCTTTCGTCAAATAATATTTTTTTTATATACTTAGTGACAAATCGGTTCATTTCAATTACATTAATTGATGAGTTTTTCTTATTGTCAACACATATTTTATTCATTATTTATGCTAAAAACAGAATGGAATTAATTAATGTGTATCTGACCAGGTTTTACAATATTGCAATAACATCTTAATTTCCTATTGGAATCATTAATCCTATGCACACTTAATTATATTATTAAATAAAATATTGTTTTCTTTAGATGCGACTTTGCCTTAAACCTGAAATTTACACAATGAGGCCTTTTTTTATAATAATAATTTTGAGATTTTGTAATTTTCTTTCGACGGAACTTGGATAGAGAAATAATTGATAATTGCAAACCGAGGGCAAGACATAAAGGAGGAAAGGCATTATCAATGTAATTGTTTCCCTATAACAAAGATATTGTGCTGTATTTTTAAGATATTGTTCAATATTCCCAGTAATGTATAGCCAATTGCTTAGCATCCCAAACTTAAAAATATGGGAGCAATATGATTGATGCCTTTGTGCTACTTGGTTTACAGTTCTTTTTTTGAATAGTAAAGAATATTCATAAAATGGAGCGCTCTTTTTTTATATGCAAATAAAATGTGCATGATTATAAAATTTTCTACTCTTGCTTTGCTGAATTTTTCTGCCGCTTTCTGGAAATTTTATCCGAATTGAAATCCATTTCCTAATCGATTTAACGAATCGGTATATTTTATCTATCGTTTAAATAAATTTACCACAAAACGATGAATATCAAACCACAACTTATAGCGATTAACAGCCAAATCTAGAGACCTCCCGAGACGCAAGGTAACTGCGTGGCCTCCAGGACCAGTTGACACCACTAACCACGTGACCTGCAGGTCTAGTCTCTGGGTTCGCACAGCTGAGACGTTCCATCATCTTTAAAGTCAAGCGACTTCGAAGGGAGATGGGGGGGAAGGAAGCATACTACCGTTTCTTCCCCCGTTCCGAGATCGATCAGGAAAAGGGAATCTTCTATCAGTAATTTTGAGATCTTGCGTTTCTGGCTGGGTGAAATGCAAAGGCATTTCCTTCCTCAACTTTATTTGCTTATGCTGATGTCCTGACATGAAGCCTCCTTCTGCAACGTTTGCATAGTGTATTTGCCAATATTATACCATTGGAAGGTATGTGTGTGTGTTTGGGTCTTCTTGGATTGTGCTGGAGCCGTTTCTGTGAGGGACTGTTTGACTAGTTGTTCTACACAAACTCCGGGATCTGCTTATGAATATTTGCAGAGGATATACCGAACGTTTTCTGAAGTGGAAGAGAAATGTTTCGCAGATGGTGGTTTGTTTGCAAAGTGTAAAGAAGCAGTAGTTAGTTTTTGTAAAGACACGCAATAATTGGTGTTGACAGATAAATAGACTGTTTTCTGGGAGGTTTCGATTATCAATTCTTTGCTTTTAATGTTACGTGGTTTTCTTGAAAATACAATCTTCAACAAGTATTCTAAGAACGAAGTGGTTCGAAAGTTCTACAGAAATGGAGTTATCCGAGTTTATTAATTCTTCAAAAGCAATAGAAGCATCAAATTTATTTAATTGTGATTCATTTAAAATACTAGCGTTCTTTATATTTGAACATTAAACTATTTTATTAAAATTTTTCGTGAGACATTTGCCTTTTTCATAGGTGTTATTTTGCTTTAGATGCATAATTTTAAGCGCAGTCGAAACGTCCGGATTTTCCATCTTCGAATAACATTTTAAGCTGAAAGCACATACCCAAAATAAGCAAATAATGAGTGCAACATACTTACGCAATGAACGCTAAAATGTCATCGCATTAAATCTTATGAAGAAAGGAAATTATTCGCCATTATAATTTTTTTTTGTAGATTTGGCTTTAATTTTTTTTTCCATATCTTTGACACTTATATCATTTCATAGCTACATGAAAGTACACCATTGAGTCTCACTGTTAATAGGCTATTACTAAAAATCAGCAAGGCTACCTTTTATATATAAAAGGTAGCCTTGCTGTTCTTTTCTTCTTTTGCGTTTTTCGACTAAGAATATGACAGGCTACATTCATTTTATTTAAATGAGTGAAATAGAAAAGCAAAATTTGATAACGAATTCACAATTGCCTCGTTAGCAAAATTGACAAGTATTTCAAGTGAGTTTTCGAATAATTAGTGAAAATGATTCCTTTCGCAAATCTGGATAGTGAATTCAAATTAGCTGTCAATTAGGCTGTATTAAAGGAGAAAATGAAAAGCGCTTTTAAATTGACAAGTTTCTATTTCGGTTAGAAAAAAAGGTTTTACTTTATATTTACCAAGCAACATTTATAATTCATTAGCAAAAAATGAAAGAAGTAAGAGCGTGGACTCATTATTTTTTATTTAGTATACAATGAAATGAAAAACTTTTTCTTCTAAGTAGCGCCCAAAGTATAGCAGGGGACTCTATTTCAATCAGTTAGTATATTTAGTATAATTTGACGGTATATTTACCAGAATAAATCAAATTGTAAGATATTATGAATTAGTATTAAATTATTATTATATATTGATTAAATCCTGTTATTAATGGTATATTGGATATGAAACTCATTTCATAAATCGCTTAGTTTAATTTACTGCTACCTAAAATTTTCACAGGTTTCTCAAGACATATATTTTGATTTTATTTAATGTTACTTTTCTTGAAGTTGATAAGTTACGTACTTTGTTTTGCGTAGTAAATTATTTTTTTGTACTTCGATGTGAACTCCAAACATTGTATTGCTATATACGAATAGAAAAGTTTTCTCTCGGAAGAAAATTTTATAGAGATTCGCTGCGTTCCAAATTTTGATATCCATATTTGATCACATGCATTCAGTTATATCCATAATTGTGTTGAAACCAAATAAACAAACATCGATTTAAAACTTGAAAACATTTATAGGTTCATCAAAGCAAAGCTGCATACAAGAATGTTAATTTCCATTCCAGCAATATATATCAATTTATTGCTAAAAAGTTTAATTTTTAAAATATAAAATATGTACTAAATGCTTGATGTCATTATTATTCCACGGTCTTCGAGAAAAGGCTAAAGATGTACATTGCGATTTAACAAACAATTTAAGAAAATTCTTGAGAATAATTTCACGGAATACAATGTTTCATTTTTTCAAATCTCTCCCTATATTGGGTTTCGTGTATTGTATCATTGGATAAAAGACTCAAAAATTCAACCATCTGACATTTTTGTCGTAAATTCAACATAAGCGCCATCCATTTCAATACAAATGATTAATATTTTGCATAGATGAAAAAAAAGGATTACATATGAATATTAATGAAAGATGAAAGAAAAATATCAATACCAATAAAATGGAAACATTATTATGTTCCAGAGAATTTTCCCAAAAGAACTGGGAGCTCATTATAAAAAAAAAACTACTATGAAAGGGAACAAGTTAATTGATAATTTATTGAATAACATGGGCTTTCGCTCTTAGTTAAAAATAATCTTCTTTTCATCAAAAAGAGAAGTATGTCTTGCTGAATAATGCAGACATTTTTATATCTATGCATCGAGAAAGACGTTCGTATTCCCCTCATGTTTGATTCATTACCGTGGCTCTTTCTTAAAAGATAATAAATGATCTCCTTTCGGAATTCTTAAAAATTCTTCTTGTTCTCTCTCCGTCTGCCTTCGCACAAATTCTCGCAAAAAAGGATTATAAAGCTTCCCTCTCGTTCGCAATACAATTAGAGAAGAAAACTGAATGCAAATGGAGGAGCTTAGCGGTAGCTTTAACTTGTGGATGTTTCTGCTTATTTTAAAATGGATGAATTTAGAAGCGAGTTCCTTAACGGGGTATTTAAATTTACCAAAAAGGATATTATCTGCTTTTTTTAAAGATTTAGAATAAATATTAATTCGGGTAATTGAAGTTCTATGTTAAATACTTTTGATTCCTTTCACGAGTAGATATTTGCTTTACTTAAGTAAATAATTTGGAGCGCAGATAGGAAGCAAAGAATAGTATTGCAATAAAATGTTTCATTTACTCACATAATTAGAAATTTGAAATTTATACCTTTTACGACGCTCACTGATTTAAATGGTAAGATTAAGCATGATTCTCGTTAATTATTTCAATTTTCGAGTCAATTACATGTTTCTTTGTTCCCACAACACTACATTCCAATAAATTTGTTACAGAATGTAGGAAGAAAGATAATAATTCATAAAACGTAGATATATAATATATATAAATATCTCAAATTGCTGAAATACTTTGATGTCGTCCAGTTGAATTATTGTAGAATTTTTTATATCTTATATATTATTTGCGGAACAGTAATATTGAATTTTAAGAAGGTTGAATACCCTGAATACTTATGTATACTTATAAATTAAATACAAAATTTAAATTGTATTTCGATGATAGCTATTCGAAGATTCAAGATTTAAAAATTTCAGTTTGTGCATGAACCATCATCATTTTGTTTCTCTTAGAGAACAAAAGAATTCAGGTCTTGCAATACTTATATCTTTCTGAATACCAACGCTGTTGTACAGGAATTTTCGTATAAGTTGTCCTATATATCTGGCTCTTAAGTTATGAAAGTAAAATTACGCTACATTTCGCACATTTATGAGTATTTTTAGTAAAAAATCATTTACTAAAAATACTTATATTTCCTTTAATATTTAAAGTATTTACTTCAAATATTTATGCAATGCTTCTCTAACATATTGTCGCACATTCTGTAAGTTTCATACAATTTAGTTTAAAACTCTGCAAGTTATAAGCAAAAGACACGCTGAAAAATCGGCATTTTTTAAAGAAAACTTTATATCTTCCCGAATATGTCTGCTATATTTACGAAAATGCTTGTAAACATTATTGACATCAAACAAAACCATTGATGAAAGTTTCAATTCATTATCAGCTTTCTATGAAACGGGATGAGTCGAAATCCGTTTTTGTCTTGACACTTTCTGGTTGGTCCCTTAAATACTCCCGTGGCGTAATCTTCACTGTAAAATGTGAGTTCAAGCCTAATCTTTACATGTTCGAAATTCTAAGAAAATCCATGCAGATATTCGGAAAAAATGCAAATTCTAAAGGCTCCACATTATATTGGCAATCCACTGTAGTATATGCAAATAATTGAAATTATTGAAATACATTGATATCGCCCAGTTCAATTATTGCAGAAATTTTTACATCTCAAATATCATATAAGGGGTGATACACTGGCCGTCAAGACGTCGAAAAAAAATTTGATTTCCAACACACAGAACATAAAAGTAAGTAGATGACCACGCAGGTCAGGAACACAAACATAATTAAAGGACATGAGTGGACACATTATAAAGTACAGATAAAAAAAGTAAAATAAACAAATAAAACTAAGTACATTTCATACCATTAGCTATCTCTTAGGTACCTTGTAAGGTATCTTAAATTCAATTTCGCTTACTGCTGCTTAAATCATTTATCTCCAGATAAACATACATAAGTACAGTATAAGGTGTATATGGACTAAACAAACATATTGTATAAAATACTCCTAGAAAAATCGAAAGAGACCGTTGAATTAGCCAAAAAGAGTACCATTTAGCAGTACCTTTCGCATCATTAGCAATCTCTTGGGTATTACGTAAGGAATCATAAACTAATAGTTTCCTTGATCACTACTGAATTCTCATTCGACTCTCGTTTATATATGCTACTATGATGATTCACTGATAGTTACAGAATACTATCGAAACTATTTGGTGGGAAGACTCCTCATGCTGACCCAAGCCAAGAAAAGATCGCTTACTTGATTTAAAAATCTTCTAAACATTTATTATATTTAAATATGACCAAATTTAGATTTCGGTTTTTCTTCTATCTGATAGAAACCAACAAATTTTTTTATATTCTGCGCAATGAAATTTATGAATCATGTGAGGCATTTTTAAATATTAATTAACTATAAATGTGCTTTTAAAAATAGCTTTTGTTAACATAGAGCAGAGTGCTGTCTTTTTTTTCTGGAAACCAATTCATATCTCCTCACATCCTCAAAAATTAGCTTATTGAGTTCTGATCGATTTCAAGACTGTACAATTTTCTGTACACGAATATAGTAAGATAATATCATTTATTCACTTTAAATTAAAATTTATCAAGTTACATCTCGGTATATAAGCCATTATTTAAAGAACTCAATTGAAAATTAATTAGAAAAGTTAGTAGTTTTTTATGTTTACATACTAGTAATGATCAAAAATGCTAATAACATATTGTAAAGATTTACTTCCGGTAGCAAACAAACCACATGTATTTTCAGGTACAAAAACTGGCGTGAGGACTTCACAAAACAAAACATATAGCCTGGCTGAAAATATATTTTCTTTGAAACAAAGCATTTTTGGATATTCGGTATACCAAAGAAAGATTCTTTAACGTTTTGCTGCTGCGTTATGTCTCCCAGAAATATCAGCATCCATTCTTGTCATCTTGTTCTGATATTTGGTAAAAGTCTCTCTACAGTGTATTCTCAACATTATTTTCCAAACTTGAGAATCAAATATGAAAAATTTATAGAATAATATTGGTCTGATGTAACACAGGCAGATTTATTCAAATATTCCAGACTATTGTTTTCAATAATTCATGCTAGGATTCAGCTAACACAGAATAAAATGTCACAACTACTGACAACATGAATCGAGAAGCATGAAAATACAGCTTCTGAAAGGAAGTTTTTCTAGATTGGAATGGGAATGTAAAATCAGTTAGGAATGGAAACTATCAGGAATTTCAATTGTAACTAAAATTAGAATATGCACAACTTGTGGATTACATGGATTTTTTTTTGAAAATAGAAGAGTACAGACGTTGCCCAATATTTCTTATCAAAACCTTCCGGATTACAGGAAACGGAAAAAGGTATATAACAACATACCGTTACTTAATATTATTTCATTGATGGGATACTGCACTAATTCTACTAAAATAATACCCAAATTAAAAGAATATTTATTTAGTTTCATATACAATATACTGCATTTTATATCCTTCCTACATAGTTAGGCCCCCTTTTTGGCTATCTATTTCATAAACACGGAAACAACAACAAAAAAAATTAGTACTAATCCATTCATTTCTTGAATATTTTTCAACGACTCATATCTAACTAACCTATGGGTCTGAATTACGGCTCGTTCTCCATTTTAGCTGAACAATGAGAAACGCTTTTATTAAGCTGCATTAAAATTACGTCATCAGTTCTGAAAGCCTTTTCAGCTGAAAATTCCATAACCCCAGTCTAATCAATCAATCAATGATTCCGTTCTAAACAAACATTCCATCACGTCTTGGGAATCATAAGGGGCTTGTTTGTCATAAGGGGCTTATTTTAAAAGATTTTACCAGATAATATTTTTAGTTGGACGGTTTGAAACAGAGGAGTCAAATTTCATAAAAATCAGCCGGCTTTCAGAAAATGCTTTTGTAAATTTGATTTTTAAAAGTCGGAATTGATGTGAATTTTAGAAGGACCCCCTAGAACATCTAATGACTCAAATTCATCTGAAAGCAATATAAGTGCCAAGGAATGAATGCGAAAATTAGTTCACTTTATTTATATTAGCGTCTCCTTGTGTTGGTTCATTTTATTTATATTAGCGTCTTGTTGTGTTAGTTCACTTTATTTATATTAGCGTCTTGTTGCGAAGCAACATCACGGACCTCTTAGAAGCACAGACCTCGTAGTTTTGAACCGTGGTCAGATGACGAGTTCACCCTCTCCAAGCATTCGCGCTACTCCAACGGACGGATGTTTGACACTTGGAGTCAGAGTTATCATGCTCCACACCCACAATACAAGGCGCATATTCGACGGGTTTCGAACCTGGATACCTGCGGTCTTGAAGCCAAGACCTTACCACCAGGAGAGTGCATCCTCTAATGAATGCCAAGAAACAACAGTAATAAATACATCTATCTTTAAGCCAAATACACTTCAATAAGTATTTTTAATAATTGAGTGTTTAGTATTCACTGACCAGCAGCATTAGGTCGAAATAGAAATCTATTCATTTACACCAGATTAAAAAAGTGTGCCATTTCAATTTTTTGAATTACATTTCTGAAAATGCACTTTATAAAAACATATCAATTAATTTCACAATTTCCTCATTTCTAACACTATTTTAATAAACAATAAAACAAAAAAAATTCAATATTGAAACTTTTATGCTGTGTGTAAGACGATTCTTACATTTTCGTTCGGAAAATAAATTCAATTCCTAATTGATATAAACTCATTTTTCAAGCTTTCGTTGTTTGAATATTTTATTCGAATTTTAAAAGATATGACATGGTAGAAAATATGTGCTCAAATTTCAAATTTAATCCATACCGTAGAAATAGATTATGACATTCACTAAAGATTATAAATAAGGATATTATAAAAATATATAATTTAATCTTAAACGAGAAAAATATCTTCTCTTACGAATCTTATTTCGAAAACATTTGTAAAACAAACAACTTTGTAAATTAAGTCCAATACTTGATATTTTTTGTAAGCCAATTTCAAAAACTAGTTGTAATTCTATAAAGCAACTTCGATGTCTTGACGAACTCTAATTTTTAATTCTCATGTTTTGAATTTCCATTTATAATTTGCGAAAGTTATTATCTAATTACTAGGTACAAAATAGTGTGCAAATTTGATAAAACCTAATGGAATCAAGTCAATTTTGGATGGATGTCCCTCAAAGCATCTAATGACTCTAATTTATCTAAAAGCAATTTCAAAGACTAGAGACGAATGCCAAGAAGCAATAGAGAAAAAGACACCTATCATTACGTCGCAAGACATTCCCAAAGCTTTCTTACAAATCGAGCGTTTAACATTCAAAGACCAGCCGCATCGAGTCGAATTTGAAATCCAATCCATTACGTCAAATCGACCCAACGAACCACTAAAATGCCAATTCCGCTGAAAAACAATCTGTAGAAGAATGCAGTTGAATCCGGATCAGCCCTTATTAACGTCATCCTATATTTTTCCGAAGGTCTGATGTTTTATCTTTTTAATTAGTCACTAGACTCAGGCGGACAGAAAATGAAAGAGCAAAAAAGGCTCAACTCTGCGTCATTTATTAAACAGGTATTAAAAGGCAAAGACATTTATTTAAGGTGATCTTTAACAGTAGAAAGAAGAAATAAGGCGGAAAAAATATGTCTTGTCAAACTGTACTCGCGGAGTTGGAGTCTCATGTTTAATTCAGAAAGGGTAGTCTTAAAGGGTGTTAAGTAAAAATGTAGCGGACGTGTTAAAAATGCTTTTTGTCAGTTCTTCGATGTGATCCGGGGATTATAATGTTGTTCTGCGTTGTAAAAAGGGTTATAACTCATCGATGGATTTTTTATTTATTAGCAAAAGAAATATTGTAACTTTTTTTCTTACTGAACTTCCTTTTTATTCAGATAAAGAAAGGCTTTAAGGTAGCGTAGATTTTCACCCATCGTTATAAGATTTTGAAACAATTTATTGCTGCAATTTATCATGAAACAGATAACTTTGGGTGTTTGTTAAGAAGATTTATTGAGGATCTTAGATGTGACTTCGGGATAAATTTACCAATTTATTCATCAAGGAAATTGAAGTAGTAAGCTGCTAAATCGTTATCTGTAAACTATCTCTATAAATGAAATACTTCTAAATTAATGATCTGAATTACAGATATTCACTAGTTTTTTTAGTAACATAAAGATACTTTGGAGGTCAGAATAATCTAGAGCAAATACCAGCAATTTATTTTATTTACTTGTGATTAGAGTTTCTCTTATAAAGATTTAATTTTTCCTATTTTCCAAGAACAGTATATTTAACATCAAAAATTATTATTCACAGATTCTATTTATGTTTTATTATCCTATTATTTTATACTTCTCCTATCATAGTTTTATTTATATTATTATTGTATATAACCAATATGAAGATGTATTCGCATTTCTTTCAAAAAAATTCAAATCAAGTTATGTTTAAATTAATCGTGAAAAGAACCATCTTAAGGTAATCACACAGACTTTTATTGCAACGATTTTCTGCAAATTCATAATTTGAATAATCTATTTAATTTGAGTGATGCAGAGAGAATTGGACTAAGATATCTAAAACAAGCTACCAACCATTTGTCTTCTTGCTACCAACGCTCAAATACTATTCAAAAGATTTAATTTTGTTTGAAACATTTTTGTTTTCGCCGATTAGAAATAATATTTTGTTTCTAAAAATTTTCCCCATCGGCTAATTTTTCTCCTAGAAAATGCAGAAAACCACATGAAACAACGATGTCATTTTGGCCAGCCACAGTCTATACTTTACTTAATGAGATTATTAATTTAAATGAAATACAATATCAGGTTTCAAAAAGTTGAGAGTCATACATTTGCACTCATTTTTAATTACCACCAATTCAATAGACTCCCTCTTAACCGGACTCCGTTTAACCGGATCTCCGCTTTAACCGGCCGAATTTGTTTTATCTTTAAAATGCAAAAAATAGCTAAGAATAAAAAAAAAACGTGTTTCGTTCTTTAGTATCGGTATCGCACGTATTTCAGACAAGGGGTATCCGGAATGTCAATATGACAGTTGGGGTGGGGGGTGGGGGTGGAATGCGGCTCAGTAACTGAAAGGCGCTTTTTTGGCCTTGACAATAGAAGGGCACAGGTGTCCCCTACCAAACGATTGTGGTGATTGGTTGAACGATCCCAATGCAGTTGTAAGGGGTGGAAAGAAAAGTGATTTTGGATGAACGACAAAATCATTTAAATCATTGTCTGTTCTCGGTTGTACCAGACGTCTTAAAAGTTGAAACTTTGTTAAAAATGGCGAGTTGTGGGAAAAGAAAGCGTGTAGTGGTGTCCATGGAGCGATTTAGATGATGATGGCGACGACGTCGTTGAAAATACCACATCCCTCATATCTCATACGGACGGAATGAAAGCTTTAGAAGCGGCATTATTCTTGTGGAACAGCAGTCATCAGCTTCCCCCATTGATGTGATGCTGATAAAAAATGGCGAAACAATGCGGCAAGTTGCCGAACTTCTAGGCTTCAACAGAAAAAGTTAACCATTTTTTAATAGAATGTAACTTACAATAGTTTAATACATTGAATAAAGTGACGCAATATTTTAATTGTGTATTTATTTATAACACAAATACATCCAAACTTTAATTTATTTCACTTCTCCGGTTTAATCGGATTTTCGCTTAACCGGCTTACCCTCGGCCCCATTTAAGCCGGTTAAGAGGGAGTCTACTGTACCTGTTATACACTATTAATATCGAATAAAGTTAACTATCATTGATATTACTTCCAACAATGCACAGAACACCATTCATTAATCATTTGTTATTTGTTCCTACGAATTATTTAAAATATGGCATTGTCTTTAAAAAAATGATATATTTAGATCGATATGTGAAATGATAGGCTCCCTGATCTTTGAAATAGTTCTTGTAGAATGAACTGCTTTAGAGTAACAACTGAGATTTGCCTTGAAAGGAGGATACCCAGAAATTAAAAAAAACTTAAAATCGAAGTACGAGAGGTATAGAATTAAATTGTCTATGAAAAATATATTTTGTATTTTATTTAAAATCTCATTTTACTGTTTTCCTAGAAATAATAAATTAACAAAAATAATAAGTTACATCGTTATTTTATCCGCTTCATTTATAGACATTATTGTAAGTACTTTCCAGAAGGGATTTAGCCTTCAAAGCTACTAGAATAAACTCAGGAATAATATTTTTAACATACAAAACATTCTTTAATTTTTCCTCCACAATATCATTTCAATATAAATAGTAAAAAGCAGCTGGTATTTAAGTATCAGTAACGTTAGTAAAACCGTCTGCAAAAAATCTAGAACTTCTAGATATGTTTTGTTTTAACTTTGTAAGCTTAGAGGTTGAATGTTTTAACATGAGGTCAAAATTATTTGTGTACATAATATTTCTTAAGTAAATGTTGGCCAGTCCTTTTGGTAATGCCATGCAGGAAACGTTTATTTCCTCATTGGTTTAATTTAGTTTTGTTTCTTATTGCTTTCCTTTAACTCCCTTAAAAGCTGAGTGCTGTGAAAGATATCATATCGGAAATCATTAACTGTAGATTCAGTGACAGTCCAATAGAGTGAAATTCGACTTTTTTGTGATAATAATATTGTAGCGTAAGCCCCCTTTCCGTTTCGCAAATATTTTTGATTACAAGTAAGTATAAAATCAGATTTTAAGTTAATATATAAGGTATCTTCTCTATTAAATTTTGATTTCATAGCTTTTATAATAAAATGTAATTTTTTTTTGTTTTAAGTTTGTATCTGATAAAGAAAAAAATTTAGGTCTCCATATAATGAAATCAAATCCATAAATTAATCAACCTTAATATTTGAATCTAATTCTTTTATTCTTGAACCATTGATTCATATTTTAAAGTAATGTTTTTGATCATGAATAGTTTTGATTGTTTTATGGCTCTTATTAGAAACAAAGTACTGTCATATAAATAGTAATGTGATCAATAAAAATATCTTATCTATCTTGAAACAGACTAAAATACTAATATAAATTTATTTTTCCATAAAGTAATTTACATAATGTTCCAAACTTTTTCTTATGTCTGGTGACAGGTAATGAAGTCAGAATTTAGTAAGTTCCAGTCAGAACACAAACTAGTAAACTGTTTCCGAACTCAAAATAGTAAATTTGGCATCAAATAAAGGAATGCCTGAACCAACGTTCAATGTCAAGCCAATATGGAAAACAAAAATTTTGTGTTCCCTTCTTTGCTTTTTATTAAAGCGGAGACTCAAGCCTTCTTTTTGCCCTTTTTCGAAACCGTGGAGTCATCATCGTCGGTGCTCTCACCAGACTCAATTTCAGCGACAGCTGCTACGGCTTTTGATTTCAATTGATCCAGTGGCAAAACGACGTCCTCCCGATGCATATCAGAGATAGAGCGGAGATCAGGTTTGCTTCTGAAAATACAACAAGCTGTCCGTTATTACTTCGACGGAAAAATTTTAATGAAAATCCATTTCTATAAGCTTTCAATGCTTGGTTCACGTTTTAAAGCATGGTAGGGAAAATAACGGGAAATTGTTATGATGTTAGTCGACTGAAGTTCAATAGCTAGTTGCTTAAATGGATTCTATTTCACTCTGGAAAGTAAAAGATGG
>BGPR01004011.1:65232-104479 GCA_013235015.1 Araneus ventricosus
CTATTTGATATAGGATTTAATTCTTGTTTATTTCTGTATGTTTGTATACTGGTTTTATTTGGATTTAGATTATATATATATATATATATTGTTAAAAGTGTTGTCAGACATGTAGAGGCATTGCAAAGGAATTGCAGTGAAGTAAAGTAAAACTTGGTTTATTGCAGGATCAGACATTAAACTCGAAGATATACAATTTTAATTTAATATCCTAAATGGTTCTTAAGAAACCCCAATTTATGAGAAATTAGTAGTGAACATAGCGCGTCCACCGCCTGCAAAGAGCGAAAGTAGAAAAGGAAAGATGACTACGCGTCCGAACTTGAAATATTTAAAAGGGATTCCTTAAAACAGAGGCTGTCGATAAGTGAAGATTCGTGTGACTCTTTAAATAGAAGTGCTTTAATCTCTGAAGTAAAGTAAAAATACATTTATGTTTGTATTAAACGGCGTTAAAAAGGTATTTTTAATGATGGGAAAATTCTAATTTATTGCATATATTTATGCTTCATGGAGGGCTAGTACCGTAACCCAAAGGTAACACGATTATGGAGGTCTTCCAGTTCATTATATTTGTTGTATTTCCATATTGGAGCCTTTTTCGTATTCTTTGGTGATATTTATTTTTAAGTGCAAAATTTTATAGTTGAATAATAGTGTTTATAAATAGGGTAGCATTATTTCATCTAGATTTTATTTAATTTTTAGGGCTTTTTCAATATTTACTTACTTAGTTTTTACTAGTACTTTTGATCTTAATATCGTGACATATTTGTATTATCTGGGATCCCAATTACCGAAACAAAATTGAAATTATTGAGCGAATACGAAACAACTTCTTGAGATATTTACTTTACAAGAAAAATGGATTTTACTTGCAAGATGTATCTTCTTCACTCCTACGTAATATCTTTAATATACCTAGTTTATCTTCCAGACGAGATGTTTTTTGCGTTCTTTTCTTTTACAAAGTTATTAATGGTTCAATCGATTGTAATAATATAATGAGCTCTATAGATTTTGCTGTGCACGCCAGATTTTTAAGGAACCAAAGTTCCTTTCCAAATTTATATTCAAAATTTAATTCTATTAACAGGTTCTAGTTATATAGGTTTTATAAAATTTTTAACAAGTTCTCTGATGAACTTGACATTTTTAATATGTCTCTTGGTGCTTTTAAGTCGAAATGTTTGCATCTTTCAAATATATGATGAGTTTTATTTTGCCTTTTTACAACATTTTAGATTTTTATGCGTTTTGATTTTCCGTGTTCTTATGTGATCGACCATTTTTTAATGTTTTTATAGGTTTTAATTTTTGTACTCTGTGTTTGGCGCCGTGTTTGAATTTATTTTTACCTTAAGTGTTGCAAATTATTTTTTATCTCAAGTGTGTATTTATGTCTTTAAACTTTTAAACTCCTGGTGTGTTTTTAGAAGACCGGTGCTTGTCTGTTTTGACTTTTTAACCCTTGCCTTTTGTAAATGGTCTTTTAATTATTTTTTTAAAAATATACGACTTTTAGAATCATAGTGTGTTTTAATGTTTTTGTGATTATGTGTTTTCATTTTTAATTTTATATGCGTTTTCAAAAGTTTTATGATTTCGTGTATTCTCTGTGTTCAACTTTTTTTTCTTTTTATTTACTCGTTGTAACTTTTGTTCTTTGTGTGTTTGTTGTTTATAGCACTCTGTCAATGGAGTTTACTCTGTAGTGTGCTATTCTTTAAATAAATAAATATCTGATTATATTAGGGAATTTTCGGAATTCATTTTTATTTGAGACAATAGATAGGGTAGATAATATATATATGTTGTCATACAAACATGAAAATAGGAAAATAGTTTAAATCGCTTAATTTAAAAGCCCGAGAATACTCGTGCATCGAATTATCGCATTTTTACTCTTAAAATTGAAATTTATCACTAATTAGCTTTATAATTTTACACAAAAATTACGTAGAATCTATAAACATCTAAAGTTTTATATGCCATCTGAGATGAATGAAAACGACAGCCCCTTTCCAAAACAGAAGGGATAATCCTATTAGATAGAAAAGAAAATGAATCAGTTAAGGGGTTAAATCGAAAAGTCCTATAAATATTTTTGTTAATTTTAAGAGTCGAGATGAAATATCCACATTTATTTTTGAAATCTTGCACTTTCCTGTTACTTAACATCCTTCCTTTTTACTTTTTCTATGAATAAAAGAGTAAGAAATGGAAATCATTTTGTAATGCGAATGCGCAGATTCCATTTTATTGCTTCCTTTCTTCAAGGAATTCCCCTATTATTTGGAAATAACGACGTATCCATATCGTTAAATATGTACTTATAAGTCTCTGTTTCACTTACCTTCATACGAATGTATTCGATAAGCAGTAGGTACTCTAAAATCTTCTTCTCTATTTGCTCGTTAAACTCCAAAGCATTTGAATCATCAATTTCTTCATTTTCTATCCCTTGCACTTGAGGGATTTCTGAGGTGTCAGCTTCTTCATTCTTTTGTTCTGCAGATGGAATCGTCATTTCTTCGGAACCACATATCAGGTACAGAGAGCGAACTTTTTCCAATAAAGTGTCCAGCTCAGACCTCGCTTCTGCCATACTTTCGGTTGCTGCATCGGCTTCATTTTTCGATTCTTTCGCTTTTAGCTGCAAAATATTTTCTTGAGCTTTAACTTATTAAAGACATGCGAAAGTGAAATAGAATTTTAATGGGTTAATGCAAAGTATGCCTGTTTTAACTACATCCTAAGAGAATATTTGGGGACTTAAGTATTTTAAGATGGCATAGTTCTAAAGAACTGATTCTTCAAAGCTTTATCCGTGCGTTACGCATGCATCAAATTATGTGAAATTCATGTAAGATTGAAATTGAGTATAGAGGCCTTTCAGAAACAATTACGGTCGCTAAGCCTCCATTACGCTCACTGTCTGAAAGAAACGCATGCAGCCTGACTCTATTAGATATTTTTTACACACTACAATTTATATTTATATTACAGAATACTCATCTGTATTTTTACTAGGACTAATTATCACATTTATAGGGAAAAATTTTCAAAACCGGATGAACATATCATAGAACAGATTGAAATCCGTGAGATTCATTGCGACTATTTAAAGATGAAAATTATCGCGGTTATCGGAAGGTTTAAATTCGAAAAACATTTTATTTTCGTAGTTCTTAATTTATTAAGATATTTAAAAGATATTTTAGACGCTTCCAAGCCATGATCTTTATACAAATATTTCTTGCAGCACTGAGCGAATCATCGGGAAATGTAAAACGAAGAAAGATAATCTTAAATTCGCGTTTTTGACTTTTATACTTCAAAAACGGAAAAGTCCTTATAGGTATAAATAGCCCTCGAGCTGCTTCAAAACGGGTCGTTAATATGACTAAACTAAACTAAACCTTTTAGGCATTTTTAAGAGGATCTCAATGCTGTGATCTCAAGTCGAAGCTAAATTATTTTTTTACAAGAAAGCCGCAGAAAGAATTTTCTTCTACCCAAACCATCCTCCTTCTCCATACATTCGGTGACTGCGACATAACACCTCCTATAGAAAAAACAAAGCATTATAGTTACATTGTTCAAAAATAAACTGTGCCAGATGATAAACATTGCTGACATCTTTTATAAACTTTCATCAACACCAGATGCTATCTCTCAAACCGGTGAGATGTTCCTAGCCATACACAAAGCCCCCTGCTAATCGAAATAATTTGAATAACCATAGATATGCAGCATTTTTCAAATCATCAACCAAGATCAAAACTGATCTCTCCTCAATTCTCCCAACCTACGGACCTGCGGAGCAACACTTATTTAGCAATGTGTTTCTGCTTGTAACATCTACCATGGTGCCTGTACTATTGGTGCCCTTCCATTAGAAGAGAGAGTTCGAACTAGATCAAATAGTAGAAAATATGATGAAATTTGATTACGAACAAGTGTAAAAATGGGTTATGCAAATTTTTATGTATGTATGTATATATATACAATATTGTTATATATAAAATATGTTATAGATATATTGTAAAAGATAGCCGCCAGTTTGAAATAAAAACTCTCTTTCTTAGAAATGAAACTAACATTTTCAATCAATTATTGTATCGATGCACTTTTTCATACCGCTATATATTCTAAACTATTCATCCTGCGAATCATCCTTTTGTATGAAATTTAATGTAGTTTAATTTTATAGTTAAGTTTTTTCGCTAAAACCTCAAGTTTTCGAGATATTTCAGAAAAATTGAGAAATCCCCCCCTTTGAGCAACCCACCGTCGGGGACTTTTAGCATGTCGCTTAGGGAACCTCCCCAGCAACTGTGGCAAATTTCATAACTACAACTTTTTTAAATTTTCAATTCGTTGACTGGACTACGAGTAAAAGGAAACTTGTGAAGGGGAATGGATGTGAGAGGAGGAAGTCAGCACCACTGTTCATCCAATAGGTTTGTGAGTCTCCCTCCTCGCATCGACACACACAATACTACCCTTGTATAATTATATATAGGCATAAGGTTTTTCTGAGGGTTGTTTATCTGGCATTTTTAATTGATTTTACCATTACAATAAGGAATTTTAGAAATATTCACTTTTAAATCCCCTTGTATCTTCTAAACTATTGATGCTACAAAAAAATGAAGGACTTTTGTTTTTGGAAATTTCATGCAGTTTAATTTTGTAACTGAGTGTTTTTCGCTAGAACCCATAGTTTTCGAGATATTAAAAAGACAATATTTTGAGATATTAAAAGAAAAACTGAAAACGCCCACCGGCGGAGACTTATAGTATATCGTTTAGGACACTAACCCAACAACTGTGCCAAATTTCAAAACCACAACTTTTTTTCCTTATCAGCGATTTTTGGCCTTCGTTGACAGGACTATAAGTCGGAAACTACAATTCCGAACACTCAGACTGACGTGACCAAAGTCGGAACTTCTTTTTCCTCTATATTTATTATATTTGAATTTTATATTGCGTACTATTGTAATCGTTTAATGCAAAATGGATTTAACGTGATGGGAGAACTTCCCTTAGAAATTGGGAATGATTGTCTAAAATAAACGCAACAGATGCTAACAATTTTTTTTTTCTCTAAAAAGTGCAATTTTTGCTATGAGAAGGATTTTCAGGCTTTCTGGGAGGATCTTTAACAGGATTATGGAATTCAAATAAAATGGATAAAAATGAATTTATTTTTTTAATAAAATGTGAAGATTGAGATATTGTAGATGAGAAGAAGTATATGACATCAGAGAAATAAACGTAGTAAAATGCGTATTTTATTTTGAGGCAATTGGATCAATCTTGTATATATAGAAGAGCCTTTCAATTTCTTTTTTTTCTTAGAATTAAAAAATGCATATAACGGTAAATGGCATAAAGCACAATTACAGAAAAATGAAGAAAGAAATAGTTTTTCCGTAAATTCGAATGCAGAAAAAAGTTACATTTACGAAAATAGTGTCTTCATATTTCGTTCAAAAATAGATGTAAAGATTTTGATTGAAATTTTTTTTTTAATAAAAGATTGTCAATTTCAAATGAAGGTTAAGCATGCAGGAATACACAACAAGAGACGACTTTACTTTGTTAAAAACTTTAAACCTGTTCAGTTTTTGTAAAACACTACTTCGGAGTTGTATAAATTATAGTTTTAAAGTGAACAATTTTCGTAATAAAAATTTAATAAAATGTTTCACCACAATCCCTTAAAAGCATTTTTTAGTACTAATAACTGTTTTTTTAACTGTTAAAAGATTATCTTTTGCAAACAAAATAAGATAAATATATATGGGAGGAATCTTTGAAAAAAAATTTTGTATTACAAATTTTACAACCCTACAGAAATTTTATAAAAATAACACAGTTAAACCTCAGCTGGGTTTTGAAATATAGTTGAAGTAAATGAGTTTCAACTTAAAAATACTTTAGAATACCTTTCCGAACATTTAATTTTAAAACAACTATTTTAGGACAAAAAAATCCTTTAAACCTCAATCTCAATTCATAAAAAGTTCTTCTTTACTTTTTCTGAAAGAAGAAAAAATATATATACCTTTTCTGAATTCCTTGTACGCTGCTGAAAAATAACTAACGGTTCCAAATTCTTTCGCCTGCGCAAAAGAATTGGATGAAAAGAAGCCTCATGTGTGCTTATTTTTTAATTGAATTATTTCTTAAATGAAACAAATTTGCTTCAGCGAGCGAGGACTATGATTAAGCTATGATCCTCGCAGATTCTCGCTTCATTCAACTGGAGGACTTAACGTTAAGCACAGGTCTTTAGTACGCATTCAATCGTTAATAAATTTTGATCTCTTGGAAAAAACGCCCCAACTTCAAAGAAGAGAAGCGGTGAAGCTGGGGTTGCTGATAATTAAATTCCACACCAGATATATTTGCCTTGCCGTATATTTTTCTTCTTTCAGTCGAGAAAAGTTTTCAAGCTATTTTCGGCTTAAGGCTCTCAACTTAGAAAGAAATGCAAACTTGGGAGGAATTCTGGTAAAGAAGGCATTTTAAATTCCACTTTGATATACACAACACTGGCTGATAATTAAATGACATGCTAAACAGTTTCTCAGTCGAGCGTTTGTTTACGTTTCTAAACAAAAAATGTTATATGTAAAGGAGGAGGAATATTTACTGTTGAATAAACAAGAATGCAAAGTAATTTGAAACAAAGTTTCCGAAAAAATTCACTCTTGGAAAAATATTTGTAATTTGTACGGCTGGGAGAATAATATGACAATTCCATATTTGCATTATTCATATCATGGTGAAAATTATTTAACTGCTTCCTAATTTAAGAATTTGAGTTTGTGAAATAAATTATGAGAATGAAGTCATATATTAAAGCAATTTCTTGATGTATGTATTCGGCTTTAATCGCAAGTTTATGCATTTATCCAAGGATTCATTTTTCGAGCACTTCTATGAAACGAGATTCTGTAATTTATAGGGTATTGATTTTCATAACCATGGAGATAAATATATTTGTTATAATCGTAAACAGTCTGAAGAATCTTTTAAACAGGACACGGCTCAAAACAGTGAAAAAAAAACTGTAAATCTACCAAGGAATAACTGTGCAATTGAATTTATCTTTAAGAGAAAGAAAGACGATGTATAAGAAATCAGAATATCCTAATTTCCAAGAGTCGGAATATGCAAATGTGACTCGAAATTATCGTTTTATCTTTGACAAATGAAATTTTGATTTCAGTTTATTGAACTTAAAAATTAAGAATATAAAATGCGTTGACTTCTTTATGTAGTTAAGTGCGATGTCTGATTGAAGTCATTTTGCCGAAATTGAAGTCTGGAGAGTTATTTGTTGGTTAGAGGAAAATCAAACACAATATATATTAATAGGAACCACATGGAGTATTACAAAGGAATCTCTTCTCTCTGGAATCTTTTCTGAGAGCTGTCAATGCAGACCAGACCAAGATCGTAGACGAACAACAATCCAAAATGAAGAAGAATCGCTCGGCTACTGACACTAGTGTTTGAACTCAAACTGCTTAAAGGCGTCTCCACGCTATAGGTCTGTATGCTCACTAGCCAATTAGTTTTGCAAAATGTAACCATCCTGCAGCCCTCTGAGAATGGGCAAAATTACATATCAACTAGAGAATAAAGGTCTTGGGCAATGTTTTTTCATCCAAAGAAACCCATTTATCAATTCATTGTCAAAATAGATTTATTATCACCTGGAGGAAAAGTGGGACTCGAAACAGATCTACACTCGTGGAAGAAAGTTTCAGATTTGCTTATAAATGAGCCTAACAACCTCTGCATCATTAGAAATGCATCGCTGACGCCTCAGAGCTACAAGGATGATATTCTCAAAGATTTTGTAGTCCTATACGTTGAAAAATTGGAGACGAATTCATTGTAATAGACCAGCGATTCAAAATCTTTTTGGTTATTCGGACCACCTGTTGTGTAAAAAATATTTTGAGGCGCACTAACTAAATATACAAGTAAAGAATACAAATACATATAATATATATATAAATTATAAACACGGAAATATCAGTAATTAGTAGAGATTACTGTAAAAGTGCTAAAAATATATTTCTTATAAAGCAAAACACGCGTGATGACTCTTGAATCTCCCCGACTTCGACTCTTGACTAGCTTTCCGCTGCCCACTAATACGTCATCCACGGCCCAGAGGTTCGGAACCGCTGTAATAGACGATTATTGCAGACCACATCAAGCTCGTCTAGTAGACCACAGCCATAACGATTAAGGAATCATTCGAATGGTATGAACAACATGTTCCCCGAACATGAATTTAAAAGAAAATATTTGAGACATGCAAGGGAAATGGTTCATTGGACGTCAGTTGTCCCTCACAAGCGGTTCAAGAGCTAGGAAGAGCTCATATGGAGATGTAGGAGAGAAAGTCGAAATCCTTCATTAATATTCTGATAGAGTCCATATCCCATAGCTGTTCGGCATTGCCTTTAATAGGGTAACCCGTAAGCTTTATAAAAAGTGATTTGCTCTCAAGAAATCGCCATTTTTTTTTCATTTTTTGAGACACATGGAATATGATTTATTCCGTTCCGTTGATGAAAAAAAACTATTAATAAAATTTCTTTTTTTTCTTTCATCTTTGAATGACTTCCATTTCTTAGGTTACTATATCCGTTAATAATGTATTCACCATCAGGTCATTTCTTAATCCTCAAAATATGCCCACGAACTCATACCCTATAACTGATACGAGCAGTACACATTTTTATTTTACTTGACAGCTTTCATATGCATACAGATGGAATGATTCAATTCTGTAATCGATTTTTTACAACCATCCTGATCTGCTACAAATCTGAAAGTTTGCACTCCTGTGCATTCTCGATAGCAATAATTACTATAATATTCTCAAAAATTAATTTTTTGTTAATCGATTAATTTAACTAAATATTTTCCATACGAGTGATGCAACCTAGCAGTGAATTTGAGAGAAAATGATTTAAAAATTCTAAATTAATTTTTTAAATAATTGAAGACTAAAATGTAGAAAATAATTTAAATAAAATATTCTAATTTTCAGAAAGCTAATAAAAGTGTGATTTTAAAAACTGTTTTTATTTAGTTTGTTATACTTATACCCAAATTCATTTACTTTCATATGACTGAATAGAGTACGAATACTGAAATTACTACTCAGATTAAATTTTTTATATCAACAAATTCTGAAATTATTCCCATATTAAAATTTTTATATCAACACTAATATCCTTTTACAATAAAAAATTCCAAATTTCAGTACTTTAATAGAAGTGCTTTTTAAAAATTATTTTTATTTGCTTTATTCACTTTTATTCTTGCAATTTCTAAAATAACCTGTAGGAATGCATATAAATGAAAGGGAGTTAATAGTTTAAGGAGTAATAGTTTAAGGAGTTAATAGTTTAATAGTTAAGGGAGCAAATAGTTTTAAATAGAAGTCTTATCCATCGGCATGTTTATTTTTAATTCCAGTATAGTTTAATCGATTTTACATTTTTATTCTTTATTCAGAATAATGTTACTAAAACATAACAGAATAAGATCAATGACATGTCAAGGAAGATAAGTATCGTAGCAGATATTCAGAAAATTCTCTTATTTCTATGCATTAATTCTCCAATCCTATCCAGAACTTTCGAAATAAATTTTAAGTAAATAAAAACCTAAAAGCGTAAATTTAATTAATTAAAAAGCAGTAGAAAGTTTATCATTTTATTTTAAAGAAGTATTTAAATATGGACTCACACGAAAAAAACACGGAAATTTTATGTCTAATCCACCAATTCTAGGAAGAAGCTTTTCTTTTTTAAAAATAATGGCTCTATTTTTAAGATTGCCTCATAAATTGCTAAAAAATAGAATACGATCAATTACATGTAAAAAAAGCTATGCTTATCTCAGTATCTTAGTAAGTATACAGAAAATTTCACATTTCTACTTATTAATTCTTCAATCCTATCCAGAACATTGAAAATACTTTGGAGTGAATCAAAAACTAAAAGTCTAAATATAATTAAAGTAAAAATAAACTAGTGTATAGTTTAGCATCTTATTTCAAAGAAGTATTTAAATATGGACGCATACGAAAAAAAACAGGAAATTTTAGATCTAATCCCTAATTCTCGGAAGAATCTTTCCTTTCTAAAAATAATGTCACTATATTTAAGATTTCTTCACACATTATTGAAAAATAACTAACGTTTTTTAATTCCTTTGTTCACGAGAAGCAACTGGGAATAAGGAAGGCTCATTTGAGTTAAGTTATTTTAAATTGAATTATTTCTTAATTTAAGCAAACTTGCTTCAGCGTTCCAGAGCTATGATTAAGGGCTATGGTCCTCACAGTTTTTTGCTCCATTCTACATGGGACTTATTTTAGCCATATATAGGTCTTTAGAAAGCTTTCAATCGTATATTTTAATCTTCAAGAAAAAATTTGCTCCACTTCAAAGAAGACATACGACGCTACTGGGGGTTGTTGATGATTAAATTCCACGCCAAATATATTCGCCTTGCATATATTTATGTTCATTCACTAGAGAAAACTTCTAAAGTTATTCTCAGCTTAAGAGTTTTAGCGAAGAAAGAAATCCAAACAAAGAAAATAGAATTAGAAGAGCAGGCATTTTAAATTCCACTTTAATACCAGCAGTACTGACTGATAATTAAATGACATGCAAAATAGCTTCGCATTCAAACGTTTGCTTGTGCTTCTGATGAAAAAAAATATTATGTAATGAGATAGAGAAGTCTTTACTATTGAGCAAACAAGAACGTAAAGTTATCTGAAACAAAATTTCCGATCAAATGCTTCTTCCAAGGAATCTTCTATGTATAATAAATCCTTAAATTCTATTTACATTATTTGCATGCTAGTGAAGGTTATTCGAGTAATTGCTAGGTAATTTAAGAATTCGTGTTTGCAAAAGAAAAATGATATGTTAGCTTAATTGTATTATCTTGTGTATTCAACCCTATGAAAGCATTTTAACGATTTGTTCACGTATGCAACACACGATTATGCGTTTAATTTGTGTATTAATTTAAAATTCATTTACTTAACCCGAGGGATGAATAATTTTTCGATAATGTTAAGCAGTTTAAAATGCCCGTTAAAGGATAATGTTTATTTGGCAGATAAAGAAATTTTTGAATAATATTCAAAAATGAAAGGTATAGTACAGATTTTTTGTAAGGCAATTAGAAATTCAAATTATTGAAATATTTATTCAGTTTTAGTCCCAGCGGAGTGTTTGCATTTTTATCCATTTATACTGCTATAAATTTTCAACTAACTTTTTTCAAATAAAAAATTAAATGATATTTTAGAATGCCTCAAAATGTTGTCGGAAAATATATTTATAATTACTTACTAAATTATCTGTATTCAGATATTGCTTTTAAGAATCTGACTTTTTTTATAGTTGAATCACTTGCAGTTTAGAAATAATAAATCTTTATCACAGAAATAGCAAATCCTATAACATGAACTATAACAGTTCCTTGGGGTTCCTCAAGTTTGCAAATGAGAAGCGGCCTGATTCAGGTTGCCGGCTCTGGCCTCCCCTGCTAGTAAAACAATGGTGCTGGAAATCTTTTCCAAAGACTGGACACACCTTTAGCGGGAGGGTTATATGCATGTGCCGGCGATGGACATTTTGTAATTGAGAACAGTTCCACTGTTACTATTCGCGGCGACCGAGTCATACGCACGCACTGGGTTAAGTCGAGGCGGTCGTTTAATGCCATTCTGATAAATATGCTTAAATATTTCAAAATCTCACCAGTGCTGACGCATCAACAATATGCTGACGCATATTGTTGAACCAGAAATTAATTTGTTGAAACGTGTTTTATACTAGTTTCGATTTTGTCAGGTATTCCCGATTCAAAATCATACTTTTTTTCATAAAGACTAATCTTAAATATTACCATACCCACAATTTTGTTTTGAGATTGTAATTGCACAACGATGATAAAAAATACTAAAAGGCATCATATAAATAAAATTTGCATCTCTGAGGAACAATTTCCGAGAAACTATTTTTTCTACATTCCAGGCTAGTAACATTGAGCTTCCCTTCTCGGAATAATTTTACTATTGAGTCAAATTTCTTTCTCCACAATAATTGCCTGATATTATTTGGATTAATATCTATGAGTTAGAAAGATTTTACATCTTTAATTAAACTTCGAGATAAACTAAAATGAAGATGTCATTTTTTACATTTTTCAACGTCAAACTGCATAAGTAATATTTCACAGTTCCTTCATTTCCCATGTTATGAGAAAAATGCAGTCCTGTTTAAAACTTGAGAAGCATAATGATTGAGAAAAATAATGTTTATTACCATAAAGTAAAAGAAAGAAATCAGAAAATTTAAAGAAATTTTAAGTAAAGGATTGATAGTTGTTTCTGAAATATCATGGGAAATTAAAAATAAGGACGGATGAAAATGACGGTGGTAAAAATCTATTGCTCATATTAACAAAATAATATTTCAGTGCTAACATTTAAGACAGAAATGCAGTTTCTTTACCAACACATCGATAAAAGAACAACCTAATCAAGACAAAACATGTAACCATACATTACTAAATCATCTATAAACTCCTCGGAAAATCTGAAAAAAAAATCGTTAATAAGCCAATACATTTTACCAAGGGTGTAGTCACAAAATAAGCAGTGCCGAAATGCTCTCATCTGGGTGACAAAAGTCACGCTGTTCTTAGAAGGATTTTACAATTTTATTCTCGTAAAAAAAGCAGGTATTTATCTCTCGTAAAAAAAGCAGTCCCGGTACGGAGTTCCTCAGCGTTCCGGCTCCACTACACCCCTGTATTTTACTCACAATTGTGTAAAATCATAAGATATACCACCCACGAATGTTTACGCATGTCGATTGTGGAAAAAAGCGATGAACACTCGTATCTCAATAATTATTAATGGAGTAATTGACGCTTTGGAAAAGAAATGGGGAAAAAATCGAAGGGAGGTTGTCTCTGCGAAACGGCCGCTTTGATTGAGGAACGTAGACTTACTTACATTACTCAACTGTGACTTTCTGTGACTAAAGTAGCTGTATGCGACTATTAACTCTATAGTCTATAGTGACTATTAGTCTAGTGAGGCTCTATCTATGTAAAATTCTTCGTGATTTTCAAGAAATTTGCAACTCGACTGGGACTGAACAGTAATTACAAATTCTAAAATGCTTTTTGCAACCTTTAATGCCCACCTTTCTCTGTTAAATGAAACTAAAACCAACACTCTATCTTATTTAGTTTCGGAGCTATAAGATTTTAACTTTAGCACGTTAATTCGACGTAATCCAACAATTCTTGAGTAATATTTAGCGCGATCGATGAATGAATTGCATTAGTCTGCGTGCGCGCGCATCGGTCGCTGTGACGTCATCAAAATGTTTCGTTATTTTCACCAACTTTGCAGCTCGACTGTAACTAAACCGTAATTCCAAATTCCAAATTTCTTTTTGCAATCCTTAATGTCTACTTTTCTCTGTTAAATAAAACTTAAACTAACTCTCCATGTTTTTTGGTTGCGGAACTGTAAGTGTTTAACTTTAGCGCGAAAAGAGTCATATTTTTTTCCTTTCCCGACACACGATTAGACCACTATGGAACGTCACGTCAAAACTATCTATTTTTGTTAAAAACCCTTAAAATAACGGGAATTAAGATGAAGAACGATAGTTAAGAGCAGCAAAAATAAAACATTTAAGAAGCAAGAATGATATAAGAAACCTCGATTTATATAATATCGACATCGTTCATAAAATGTACGAATGGGATCTGTAAAAATTAAGTTAGAGCAACTTAAGTAAATGCCTTAAAAATTTCCTTGCATTATAAGAAAGTGCTAACTTAGGTATACTCATAACCTGAAGACATAATCATATATTTGTATAAGAATATAAATGTATTCAGTTCGATGTTTTCAGGAATGAGTTCAGATGATTATTATATTTTAGAAACATAAATATTTCATTAAGCATACGAAAAAAGTTAACGGAGAAATTTGTGAAAAGAAGTAATTTCCTTCAAAATAAAAATAAATAAATGTATAAATTGATAATGAAATAAAAAAATTCATAAGGTAAAGCGAAATATAATTAATTCCCGTACAAACTAATTCTGAATAATACATAAGAAATATCTGAAATTAGCAGTGCAAAGAACTGAATTCTATTACGGAATTGCCGTTCTAAAAGAAATTTTTAAAAAGACAGTTTCGAATTTCAAAAGGAGTATTCTACGACAGTAAGATAAAAAATTAATGAAAGAAGCTTTAAAAGGTTTATTGATTCAAAGAAAAAAATAATGAAAGCTGCCTAGTTTATCGAACTTTTATCCTTATTTGCAGCCGATCCTAATGGTGTTTCATACATTTATAAAAACCGATTTCTGTTTCTACGACTTTGATTGATGTTCCTTCATTTGCGAGCTTTTTGAAGATTAATTGCGACAATTCAAATCATAGTAAAATAATGTAAATGAATTGAAATATGATAGTTTGCAGGGATGCAGAGAATTCAAAAGTAAGGAAAGAAAACGTATGGAAAGATATGTAATTTCACTTGTTTTCTTGCATTTGATATAAGTGAAAACTAATCCATTAATTTAAAAGTTTAAAAATAGTTTGCTGAAAGGGTTATGTAAACACGACTTTTTCAAAAGAAAGAAGAAAAAGAAAAGAAAGAGAAGAGAGATGAAAAGAAGAAGAAAGAAATTTCCAAAAATAAAAATACTTAGTATGGTTTAAATTTCTGGAATTTTTTTTCAATGTTCATAATATGTTTAATTTTATTATTCTATCTTTCTGTTCCATTTCTCAGAGATTCATTAGTGAGAAAGGGTTAAATGTAAGGTATCTAAATGCTTAAAACCAATTTATAAAGTTTTGAGCCGCTCTATCCCACCCATGAAAGAAACAATCAATCACAAAATGTCAGTATTTTATTTTTTTAAAAGAAAGTATTTAAGTTTTGATATTATCCAATTCCATAACATAAATGGACATTTAACTACTAGTAAAAGGCGTTTAGGCAGGACTCTACTGACTTTTACTGATTATTCTACTGATATTAAATGAAGAACTATTTCAATTGATTTCTACTTATTTTACAGGACTATACTGAAATGAGGAACAATTTCAATTGCATCAAAATAGTTTCAAGATGTTCCATTGCCAATTTTTAATTTTGTATTCATCCGATTACAGATTTAACATTTTTCAATCAGATATTCGTTGTCAACTTCAAGATAAAAGAAAAAAAGTGATTTTAATTGTTGTTACTAAAAATAAATAGGTTTTATTCATTGTGGTTCAATTAAACAGCTTCAGTTTTCTGAATTACAAAATCCACAATTAAATTGTGTAAATCAAAAATAAAGCAACAAAGTGTCATTCTTGGATATATCTATCAATAATTTTCAAGGGATAATCTACAACTGAATGATAAATCGTAAATACGATAACTGTTCGAGGAGAAATAATGAAACTATCCGTCATGAGTTTTTCATGATATACGAGTCTACTTATGAGATTTTCTAATAAACAGCTGTTTTTAAAATGATTGAATGACGACTAGCATTTTTTCATATGTTCAGTAGATAAACTAAAAATATGAATTCTGTAATGCATGTTTTTTTTCTGTATTGCTGCTGAGAAAGTGCGTTGCTGCAGCAATAAGGGGCATAAATAAAACCCAAACTAAATTCATCTAGAAGTTTCTATAACGACAAATTACATCCATTTTCAACTTTAGTATTTATCTAGGCTTTATCAGTTGATGGGCATTATATAACAAGAAAAGACAGTATGCTACTCCTTTTTCAGACGATGTCTGTAAAATACAAATACTCATCTATCAAATGTAGCACATATCTTCGTAATGTAAAGAAAAAAAATTATTCTTGAAATATTTCGGAAAAATAAATACAGTTATTTAAAAATTCAAGAATATAAAATCTCTAATTATCTAAATAGCAAACATTTTTAATAAAATGGTTGTTATTGGAAAAATGAATGACAATTTCATAATAGGGAGAAAAATAAAATATTTACAGGGATTATTATGTAAAAAATTCTGAATATGAGTATGACATTCTGTAACATCATTATTACCTTATTAATAATGAGTAAATTAAATATTTATATTTCGTACCCTCCTGTATCAAATGAATGCTGAAAGGATTGAATACACTGTTAATATAAACATATAGAAAGAGAAGAAAGGGAATTCCAGAGAAAGGATCTATCAGTCAGTGCATCATTACTTTAGTTATAAATAAGTAAGTCTAAATTCTGCGAAAATGAAGAATGCTTCCGATTTAAGAAAACATTTCTCTGCTAAAGGTGTACTCCTATTGTTTGCACCCCAAAGACTGATATTTATTTCTGTTTATTTATAAAAACAAACACAGAAATTGAAGATTCGTTTTACATACCTACAAGCACTACAGTGACGAATATAGGATTTGGGTCTGGGGAGATGGGGGCTGAGGCATAAAAAGTTTTGTATCGTCGTGATGAATGGCAAACTTTATGGCTTATGTAAACGCAAATACTTTAACTTTACAGACTTTATTCACCTGGCAATAAGAATTACAAAGAACAATACAATACTTTCGATAATTTAATAAAACACACATTGAAATAACTAGCAACAACATGTTTTTGACATCGTCAACGCTACAAATACGATTGGAATACCTACAAAAGTGGGAATATTTTCGAGTCTGTCAAAAGCAAGGAAAAAATGTTGTCACTTTTTTAAAAGGGAGATTAAGAAAAAACAAGTGTAGTGATTTTGACTAAAATAAAGAATTCTGGTCTATCTGTGCGGGGTGGGGGGCTGCAGCCCCATAGTCCCCCTGGATTCGCTACTGACTCACTAGAATACCAATACGGAATAAATGGGCAGATTTCTAAACAGACGACTCTACAACTGCCTTTAGATTACATAATCTAAATCAAGGCTACACATTCATATGACTTCATAAAGATACATCCCTCTTAAAGATAAATTTATATATCAATTTACCAGCTACAGGCACAATTTAGCCTCTAATAAGCTTTAAATTAACGCTATTAAATATTTAATGCAGAAATCTAAACTATAAGTAGGAATCTTTCAAAGAAATGGATTGTAGTCTTATGGAGATGAGATTTTAAGCAAACATGCGTTTGTTTATAGTGGAAGAGATAATAAATCTATATATTAATACCTGAAGAAAAAACTTTGTACCCCTTTTTAAGCACATTGCGCGCACGGAGGAGTGTGAGATTTGGCATAGTTAAAGCTCATATGGAGAAGGAGTGCAGAAAGATAAAATATATGTATAATATGTGTTAAAAATATATTAAATTAAATTAAATAAAACATTCATTGTTTACGTTCATACACTGTAAAAAATTAGCTGAATGAATTTGGAGTGAATGCGCAGTGGATGATTCGTAATTGATTTAATCCCTCAGCAGTGAAATCCACTCCAAGAGGGAGATTATTTAGATTATTTATTAAAAAAACTCTTCGGAGTGAAATACAAAATGCAGATGATTTAAATCTGTCAATGTCAAACACGTATTAGTCTGTGGTCAAACAGTCGCACAGAGTAGAGATTGTCTCTAAGGAATTTATATATAGTATGTATTACTAATACATTAAATTAAATAAAATAAGACATTCATTATTTACGTTCATACTGAATGTCAAACACATAAAAGTCTGTGGTCAACAGTCGGACAACATTTATTTTTTAACAGCCCAGTTTTTTTTGTTTCAATTAATATAAATTCAAAAAATAACCTCAATAACGTTCAAACTTAACAATTTAATGAATTACGGTTGAATTTCGACCGCTGGGCAACCTCTAGTAATTATTAACACGCACGGTATATAAAAATTCTTAAATATTCTGCTTCATAAATGTCATATTTGATATTGCACATGTAGATTATTCATAGTTCTATTTTTTGTTTTGCTTGACAGTTAATTCAGCGGTATCCTACGATGCACAGATAAGATAATTTCAAAGCGTTTAATAATGGAATTTGGCTGCAAAGCAAAGAATAATGAATGGCACAGTTTAAACGGCAACACAAAGCGATCATTTTATCTGTTTAAAATTTGTTTTCTATGGAATGTTATTGGATATTCATAACAATTCAATCTAATGTAAGAAAAAATGTGTTATGAAATATTTGATGCGTCTATTTGTGGCACCAGTCTATCATCTCCATTATTGCTTACTCCAATGCGCAATGTAACTCAAATTACTTTAAACTATTTTAACTATTATGCCTGCATTCTGAATTTTTTTTCAAGAAACAAAATCTGACATGAAATTGAACACTTTTATCTAATGGTCTTCCTCAAATAGCTGATGATAGGCGGTTGAAATTCAATAGACAGGGTGCGGTGGGACACATCAAGAAAATTGAAGACTCTTTTTAAGAACATTCTAAGGCGTGGTCACATAGACACGTGCTTCCATCCCTAACCTAAAGGGAGGCTGCATTCAAAATATGCAATTAGTTACCCAGAGGTAATGAGTTCAAGGTCGAGCGTGGATCAGGTTCCAGATTTCGGGCTCGTAAATTGATAGTTCTCCAATGAATTCTTAAATGGTTGCCACTTTCTATGACATGAAAAGAGATTAGAAGTTTATTCAATGTCATGGGCAATCAAGATGTTTTTATTTAAATTGGCGGTTTCATCATTTTAGTTCAATTCGAAAAGGTTAAATTTGAAGCTGGAGAATCTTCGACTGGACATGCATATGTAATTTAGTATATGGAGCTGTTGAAATCAGAGATAAATTCATATTGTTGAATATATCTTTTGCGTTCATTTCCATGTACCAATTTAGAAGCCTCATTACTGTAAAAATGTGAGACTCTTAATAAAATGCATGGATTTTTAGCGTACGTTATTAGTTTATACAACGACGGTTTGAAATACAGGATGTACTTTTAGAGCGTAAACATTGGGTACACACATGCGATAAAAAAAGCATAAAATTGCTTCATATGTGGTGACTGATATACATTCAAAAACAGTTGCAGAACAGCATTTGGGAAATTTGTTTCCTTAAAGGGATACTAAACAGAATATGACAGAACAGTTCATTTTTAACATGGTTTGATCTGGTAATTTCTGAGAATAATGTTGCTGCACTGTGTATCTCATATTGTGGGTTGAAACATTTTTGCAGAAGTCATATGGCAAATTGTTCCATCTTAGTTATATCTGCCCACATTTTCTAACATACTCTTCTTTTCCAACCCTCTATAAAGAATAATTAAATCAATTTTTAAATAAACATTTTCATTTATTTAGCCTATCAGGATTATTCGAATCGATTTGACTTAGTAACTTATTAGTAATACTAACCGTTGTCTAGTAAAAATATTTATCAAGTTCGTGCCATCGTGACTTATCAGTGGTTCATTGTAAGTTTCGCTATTGGAAGTTTGTCCTAACTGGTGGTCCCTTACTTGTGAATATTACATGCATTCACTGTATCAATTATTATTCACCTGAAAAATACATTTTTGTGGGTTTTTCTTCTATGTAATTATTTTTCAAAAGAAAACCATTTTTGTCTATCGGAAGAACGAATTGTTACAAAGGAAATTTATGGCTCATAATCTGTAGTAACCCACACGAAATGCCAGTGATGTAATTAATCTGTTGGTATAACAAGTTGTTTTTGTTCAAAGAAAAATCTAGATATAGTTCATTTTGGAAAAAAAATAATAGGATATGTTTACGATCTACCACAGCAGAATTCTATATGTTAGGAAAGAGTTAACTATAAAGTTAACAAAACACTGAAAGATAAAATGTATTCCTTTACGTATGAAATATCTCATATTGAAATTAATTAGTATTATTTCAATGCAACTTTCTACCCATATAGCAAGATTTTAACTAACAAATAGAATCTGCACTGTGGCTTGTTTGTTTTATATCATCTTAATAGATATGTGACACTTTATCTAAGAAAGAAGGATTTTTTTTCATTTTTTGGCCCATATTTTAACATCATTATAAAACACAAAAAATCATTTCAAATCGTTTAAAGATAACTTAACACATTTCCATATCGAATATTATAAAAAATTAAATTATGACTTCTACAATAAAGAGAGATATAATTTAGTTTTAATTTTCGCCTTTTCCTGGCGTTCTAAGGTTATGAACCTCAAATGGGACCCAATTATCTGATAAATCGTTCATTAATAAATTTTGGGAGAATATTTAATATTTATCCTGAGAAAAATGTGAAAGCTTTATCTATCTTAAGAAGCTTTTTAAATTTATGCACATATTTTCCCAAATATTTTATTTCAGCAAAAATAAACCCATCTACAAAATGAAAAAGGAGTGTTTTGCAAATATTTTCATTCTACTTATTATAGAAAAACATATTTACGAAAAAATTCTAAACGAAAAACACTAAAACTTGTTTACGAATTTTTAAGTCATAAATATTTACGACAAAATTACGAAAACACTTTTTATCGGGTGTTACAAAAACTACGATTATTCTTACATATTTTATTTCCAGGCTTCCTTATCTTACACTTTCTGTCATTTAGTTTAAATAGTTTCAAAACACTCACAGTTTAATAATATAAAATTAACCGTCTATTCATCAATATATTTACTTCTTTCAAAGGTGATAAGCATTCTTCGTGTTTTTATTTTTTAGTTTAAAGGATATTACATCGGAAACATCGCATAATACAATAATGAACAAAACTTATTTTCCTAGCTGAATAAAATTTGCCTATTTAAGCCCTTTTGAGAAGGTGATTTAAATTTATTCTGAAATTTCGCACGGAAATAAGACGCACTTCAGTAAAAAATAAAATAAATGTTAGTATAAAATAAATGAATTCATTTAAAACCAACGAAAGGAATCTCTCCCTGACTTTCTCGTATACATCAACAATATGCAGTGTTTCGTAATTATAATGTGACTAACTTTTTTACAAAGAAAATGAAGACACAAATAAATTGAAGAAAAAATATTGTAATTAAAAGAAACATTCTATTCATTTTCAACAATAATAGGGGAGACCGAGCAGGTTTATACACTTTTTAAACTTTTATTTTTCTATTTTAAGGCTTTAAAGCATTTCTCTCATTTTCATTACCAATTAATTAGCTAGACTTTAAGGCATCTAGTTTAATAATTTAAAATACTTAAATATATATATTTTTGTAATTATACCATTTTCTTTACCATGATGTCACCTGTGTAAGCTTGTGCCATGACCGGGGCAAGTTTACACAATGCCTGGGGCACGTTTATACACCACCAAAAATGATTAAATAGAAGGCTTACAGTGATTAAAATACAGCAAATTAAATACAAAGAAACCTAGTTTATTTCAAAAAGTACATAATAGGTTATAAACAACTACAGTGAATTCTAATAGTTTTCAAAATCACTCTCACAATATATACAAACAAAATATTTTGAATTGTCATTCGTAATACAATCCTCATGAGCCCACCTCTTACACTCTATGCATTGTACCAACTATTCGCCAGATCTTTATCTTCGCATGGATTTAAACAGTAAATACACAGACAATTTTCATCGCCATGCTCTTCATCAGAATCAAAAGTTTTCTTGTTTTTTTTTGTGTCTTTTTAAGCTCATCATTTCCCAAATTTTCTTTCAGGACAAGGGTTTTCTTATTTTTAAATTTTTATCCACAAGTTTTTTTTCATTATTATAACGTGTTCTAGTGGAGTTTACTAACTCTGACGTAGCATGATGGGTTGATGCTAATTTCCTCCCTATTGATTTCTCCTTCTCTATTTGTTTTTACAGGTGTATCTGTAAGAATTGATGTTTGCCTTTTTTTCCTAACTCTGTTACTTCTGTTATTTGGCCCTGCTTTTTTAAAAATGGCCTTACATCTTCAGATGTTGAGAGTGACTTTGTAATGCAAGTGCTACTTGTGCCATTTCGAAGAAAAAATGGCGATGGGGCACGTTTACACATTGTGTAAACGTGCCCCATGCTCTGTGTGTAAACTTCTCCCATCGCTATTTTTTTGTTTCAACTCATCAAATAAGCTTTCTTCATAATAAAAATAATCAACTAAATAGCTTAAAATAACCACAAAAGAACAACCTAAGAGGATAAGCCATAATAAGTTTTAATATTCTAATAGTACGAGCTCTATTAAAGACAATAAGTAAGGGTAAAAATTTACTCAACTGGTTAAAAATTAGGAAAAGTTGTGCACTTTACGATCCACTTTCAAGACTGATTCCAAACTCGCATGAGTATTAATGAAGGCCGAGACACTTCTTCTGAAATGACATGTGGCGCCCCCCGACCAATGGTATGTGAAATACGAGTATAAGCCTTGTGTAAACTTGCCCCTGTACAAACTTGCCCCGGTCTCCCCTACAGAATACACTTTAAAATGATAAATACATATTAAAAATATTTGAAACGCTTTATATTTCAGTTATGCTTGTATGCTTATTAAGTATTATTTAAATTAGCACAATAGATCGGATAAGCGTCGATCGAATACGGGGATTTACAGATTAGTGCTCAAAAGGAGGAAATGTAGAAGGACATCTTTCGAGGGAGGACAGAACTTAACAAAAGAAGGACTGTCATCCCCAAAGGTGGGCGATTGGTAACCTTAGTAGTTAGAATCGCAGTACAGTGGAAAGAATTAAATGTAAATTTTGGAGACCTACCTAATGTCAGGTTTGGTCCAAAATTTGATTCGGATCTACAATTTTTGTTCCAAAGCCGCACATCATTTTAATTTATTTAGCTTGTTGAGTTTTTGTGATATATTCACATACACATGGGCAGACACATAATATCCGTCGACAGATTTGGTATGAATTTTACTCTGATAAACAAATTTGGTATGAAGTTCATGCATTAAAATTTGATCCATCTAGTTTTCTGCGTTTTTGAATTACTCTGTTCACATGCACCCAAACGGTCATACAGGCTGGCTCTTTTTAACAATACAAAATTAATTTTGGATTGAAAATTAATATAGATATAATAATTTTTCTGCAGATACCAAATACCAAAATCCATGCTTCTAGCTGACTCTCTGTTTGAATAATTGAACTCATAGGAGGCATTATTACAAAACTTACATCTTTCAGACTCAAAGAGGTAAAAAACGTATAGATTCCTTTCAATCTCGAGATTGAATTATTCAAAGATTGCGGTGATTTTCACTTTTGATACTTCGTATCCGATAAAGGTAAAATGAGCGATTTTCTTGTTGAAATTTATTCAGGGCTTCAATAAATCTCTTGTCGAATACCAAGTATTTTTAGCGAAAAATAATGCATTAAAAATGTTCTCATAGGACTTAAACGAACTGTTCGTCTTTATATGGAAGAAATGATTATTAAACTTTAAGATATTAGGAAGGATGGGAACTCAAATCATTAAACAAACTCATTTAAAAAATACATATGATAATTTATGTAGAAAATGTAATAATTTAGTATTTAAAATATTTTATATAAAATATTTTAAAAAGCAAAACTTCTGTTATTGTCTGCTATTTTAATTTTAATTAAAATTGGAATATCTGTTAAAACTAACAATATCTATATTTCGATGCTTCTTAAAATGTTGAAGACTGAACTAAGCGATTTTTAAAAACTGCTAAATGCTAATTTTTTCCATGAATTATCGATACATTTTACAGTATGATAAAAAATTTATTTAAAGATTGAGAGCAGTAACTCGGTGTCAAATAAATAAAAAAATTTATATGTCTGTAATATTCTCATACAATAGGAATGGCAAGACTAAAAATGAAAAAAACTTTATGTATGTAAACAAGGATATGAATTGATGAAAATTAGCCATTTAATTATTTGTCACGAAATCTTCGCTACAATCTTTCTTTAGATTCATAACATTTGTGAGCAATATACGAAAAAAATATATATTTATTAGTTTCGATTTCTATAATATACAAACTTATTACTTTACTTTATTTTTATACTTATTTTAACTTATACTTTTATTTAGATATATAAATTTATTAAATTTTCTTAGTCATCATGGTTTTCAAATTTCTAAAAATAAACAAAAAAAGGGTTACTAATGGGAAAAATCTATCATAATCAGATATGTGGCAAACTAAAGTGCAACATCCAACTGAAATATAGAGTGCGAACTCTCGATAAATTTCAACCGACCCTATGTGGTGTTCATCAAATCTATAATTTGAATGAGCTCGCAATTCTATTTATAAGATGACAAGTGAGTGTCGGCGTCCAGGTTCAAACTATACGAAGCTTGTGCGCAGAAGACATATTCGAGATTCAAACCAAGACAATTACTTCTTAGGGCCTTTTCGCATTAGGAATTGCTGTTAGTCTGGGCAATAATTAGGTTCTGTTTAGTTTACTTAGATAAACGTCACATACTGAAATTGCTTGAGGGCTATTTAGGTTCATAGTGTGAAATTTCGAAATGAGGTAAAATGACGAGGGCGAACTTTTGATATTTCAAAGCTAATATCGATGAAACTTAACCAGTTGTGACTTGCCCTTCTGTATATTGCAAATTCTATGCATTAGATAAAAACGTGTTTTAATAATATAAAACATTTGGAAGCATTCATAAAACAAGCAAAAACAACTGTGAAGTCAATCCTTCCTAAGATAATCATTTCCCTGTGTATAGAATATTAAAAGAATATTCCTAAAAATGTCGAACCATTAGCGAAATTAATACAAAACACATGCTGCATAATTTCTTATCAGCTTTTATAGTTATTTTATTAATATATTTGATAAATTTCAATTTCGTGGTTGTCCCCTGATACTTTTTATGATAATTTGATTCTTTTAATTCAATTAATTATCATTTCAAAAAGCTTAATCAGCTTAAATATTTCGTGGAATATTGTGTAAACTTGTGCTGCTTTTTTATTGCTTTATTAATTTTGCCTTTATGCATCTTTATAGTCAGATTTTAAAAATGCATATAAAGGTATCTATTCTGATGATAGAAAAGGTGGATATCGACTAAATGTCGTCATCGTTTCACCAGAGTCCACTCTTCAAATTTCATTGAGTGGCGACAATGTATTAGGGACACTATGCTATGTAACTTTCTCTGGCTTTGACGACTGTAGATATTGTTTCAGGCATGAATTTTACATGTTGCTGAAACTGTTGAGGAGGAATATCTTGAAATTGCAGTTCTTAATTCCTTCAAATCGGAAATTGGTGCTTCGAAGCTGTAAATATTTCTTTCTACCATATCGCACAAATGCCTCCCACATGGACCCACCCATCAGCATGACGGAGAAGAAATATGTATGGTAAGACAAGACAATTATTTTTCCACCCATCAATTGTCAATGTTCTTTTGTCCGCGAGATACACTTTTTTCGATTTTGCGGCGAATTCAACAGGACTCATGTTGATCGCCGGCAATTCAAACAAATCCGTTTAAGATCCGTCTTGTAGAAAGCATAATATGTTCAGCAATGATCTTGAGCTGTATTGCGCTGTTATTCGTTGCTTGACTCTCGGCACGGAGACGTCTTTCAGAAAGCATAATATGCTCAGCAATGATATTTAGCTGTATTGCGCTGTTATTCGTTGCTTGACTCTCGGCACGGAGACATGTAAGTGGTGTTATGTCTGTTATTCGTTGTGTTGTAACTGTTCTGTTATTGCATACAATGCGCGTTAGTCATCTGGGGCCTCTTTAGTTGCCGTACGATTTCCGATCACTGTTCTGCTTTTCTCTCAACGTTTTTTGATTTAACCGACATTCTTTGAAGAATGGAGCCGCGGTTATAAGAGAAAAGCCATAAAGATTTACGGCTTCGGAGATAACAGCAACCGGCTCTACTACCCTCCCCCCCCCACACACACATTCAATATGTGTTGAAAGTCATTCAGATGTCTTCTTTTCCCCATGAACAAACGAACTAACACGTTTGCAAGTGCTTTTGATTAGGGAATATCTTTTAACAGTGAATTCTTTTTATAATTTCAGTGCATGTGCTGCAAGCACGAATCAATAATTATATATCCCCGTTAATAATTGTTGGACATTAATCCAAACATTGTTTACTGAGATTCTAAAAGTTCTAACCTGAATGCCACTGTCATGTATCATGATTCGCTGAAAGCTGCAATAATTTATTCGAAGTCCCTACAAAATATAATTCATTTAAAAAATGAAGAGTACAGAAGCAATGAAAATAGACTGTTAAATGCATAAATTGGACCAAGGCAGGTATTTGTTTACGCGGATAACCCATTATTCTCTCCATTTACTTTCCATACTGACTGCAGATAAAAAAAAAATATAACCTTAAAGGGTAAATTGTGCGTTAGTGTCTGCACAAAATGAAGTCAGAAATTTAAACTGAAACAAATGAATAAAATTTTTATTATCAAATGACACAACATATAATGATGGAAAATTTTTTTCTAGAATAATGCACGATTCGTTTTTGGTTTACTTCTAGTTTTTGATTCGAATAATACATTTAATCTGAATGCTTTATTTTTTGCAATGGTTAAAGGTTTTATTTTAAAAGATAAAAAGGGACTGAATGTTGTAAGTAGAGCAATCATTTAAACCTTTCTCGAATGATAAAACGTAATTTATGGTAAACAACCGAACCGAAACATTTTTATTCATAAATCGTTCTCCTGCCCACAAAAATAATATGCGGCCTTATTTCATTTCCACTTAAAACTCGCGTAAAAATGTTTAAATCTTCAGATTCCACAGAAGTGAGATTTATTTTCAAAATTGCACAAATGAAACCATTAACATCAATTAAAAATCATGTTTCATGCTTCGGATCATTTATTCAATATATAATTGAGGAGACCAGTATCGTATTTAATTTTGACTGGAAATATGTCAATAAGCAATAATTATTGAAACGGTTGCATTTCGCATCGCGAATTCGAATGTGTAAAAAAAATTTGTTAATAATTTATCTAGATGTATGGGAGGTAACCGAATTTTGACTACCTGAACCTTTTTTAAATGTGCAGATAGGTAAAGAAGTTGTTTTTTCGGAAAAAAAATTATCGGATTGTTTTGCAGTTTATTTGCCACCAAGAAAATGCAACTAGCATTTTAGAAAATACACTTTAAAGTAGAAAACAATTGCATAAAATATTGTGTCATTTGTCCAATTCAGGAAATGGTTCCCCTCATTGGACCACTTGTTTCCCAAATTGGATTATCAATTTCTTGCAGTGCGATTAATTAAAAAGAATTTTTTGAATCCAAAATGACTCTAGCACACAATTTACGAACCAAGAATAATATTTTATGTGTTGTATCATTTCTTCTTCTTCCTATGTTTTCCTGTATATGATACAAAAAGAACGTAGCCTTAATTTTTGTTCTTGTTGAACCATCATTTGATGTCTTTAATTGTTCTGTTGATTTCTTTTCTTAGCTTTGGCTTGTTCTACTTCAAATTTTCTAGTTTAATATAATAGTCCCATTGAATTACACAGTCCAAATTAGGCAATTTTTTTAATTATAACTTTTGGACTATAACAAAAAAAAATCACCTAACACTATGCTTAATATATTTAAATGAACTTAGTACACTAAACTGCAACCAAACAAGTTTCCTGTCTAAGGATATGATAACATATTACGTATTTTAAAATAGAGTAAGGAGTGTTAGTCTTTTGTTAAAATATTTAATTGATGATATCAACATATAAATACTTGATGGATACATGGATACATACACATAAATATGGATACTTGATGGATACATGGATACATATACATAAATATGGATACTTGATGGATACATACACATAAATATGGATACTTGATGGATACATGGATACATATACATAAATATGGATACTTGATGGATATATGGATACATACACATAAATATGGATACTTGATGGATACATATAAATACTTGGAGTCCTGTAGAGATTTCTCTAAAGATATGATACAACACGTTCACATCGCTATAACATAATTTGCCTTTTCTACGGTCTAAACATTTAACAGAGTTGAATTTGCGATACCTTCCAAATCTAGGTGAAAGTCCAAATTCGAAAACTCTCCCCAATATAATTTCTTTTGATGTCACTATTTTCGCTTTGTATTTTTTAATATGATTACATATTTATTGCATAGTTCAATATTTGTTTGGAATCAGGAAAGGCCAGAGAGATAAAAATACGAAATAATTACACAGATTATGTTAAATGTGCTTATTTAATAATTTTAATACCACTAAACTCATGCGAAGCTTTGACACATTCGACCCTCCCCCTTAAATCATTTAATGTTTTGTTGGATTATTGAGATGAAATACTCAGAAAAATATATACAGGGTGCTCACACTTATCGAGATCCAATAGCTAATTTCTAAACCGTTAGAGATAGACATATAGTTGTAATTGGAAAAATGCTTGAAATGAAGGGAAAAATTATAATATATGTTTTTTGAGTCACTAAACATATTTCCGAAAAAAATACAAATTCTAGCGTTTTATACGGTCCCTCGGTCCTATCAGTCATAGTTTGTAAAATATTCTTGACATTCTAACATTTTAAACAAAAAAAGTCCCACTCTTCAGCTACTAAAACTGAGCGAGTTCTGGAGCTTCGAATTTCATGATTTTTAACCAATCAGCGGCCTCGTCGAGCAAGTGCTGTGCATTGATTGGTGGATTGTCTTCAAAGCGGCTATTGAAATGCTCTAAAGTGGTCTAAGTCAGCGTTATTGAAAGCTCCATAACTCGGTCAGTTTTAATCGCAAAAGAGTGGGACTTCTTTTGTTTAAAATATTAGAGTGTCAAAAATATTTTACTAAATATGACTGATAGAACCGTATAAAAGGTTAGAATTCGTAACGTTTTCATGAATATATTTATTCGCTCAAAAATAATCACTGAAGCATTTTTCCAATAGGAACTATTTGTCTATCACTAACGGTTTAGAAATTAGCTATTGGATCAAGATAAGTGTGGGCACCCTGTATAAGAAAGTTATATTAAAAAAAAAAACAGCGAAGACAGTTATTGATGTGAACGTATTTACAATCATTCAATGCATACATTATTTGATGTCAGAATGCAATCGCCTTGAATTTTTTATTTGATGCAAAAATATTCTTAGGTTTACTGATTCTTGAAAAGGTTACATCTGTCACGTGATTTATATAGATTAGCTTTGTTAAGTAAAGAAAAAAAATTGACGGGTGGCTGTCTCTGCGAAACGGCCGCTGGGATTGAGGGTCGTAGACTTACTTACCTTACTCAATTGTGACTTTCTGTGACTAAAGTAGCTGTAAGTGACTATTAACTCTATAGTTTATATTGAATATTAGTCTAAGTTCAATATCTGCACAAACTGCAACATGATTGAGGCCACTCCGCAACATCTACTTGACTGTGTTGCCTTGGTGTATGATGACCTGCTTAAGCGACCGGATTTCGTGTTGGAGGTGACGAAGACGAATGACCTCATGGATCTGATCTGATTCAGGTCAGAAGGATTAGAAAGAAGAAGAAGAAGAAGAAGAATATTAGTCTAGTGTGACTATGTGACTCTATCTATATAAAATTCTTCGTGATTTTCATCAACTCGACTGTGACTAAACCGTAAATAAAAATTCTAAAATTACTTTTACAATCTTCAATGTCTACCTTTCGCTGTTAAATGAAACTAAAACCATCTCTCTATGTTATTTCGTTGCGGAGCTATAAGTGTTTAACTTTAGGACGAAATTCAACGTAATTCAACTATTCTTGAGTAATTTTTCGCGCGATCGATGAATGAATTGCCTTAGTCTGCGTGCGCGCGCATCGGTCGCTGTGACGTCATCAAAATGTTTCGTAATTTTTACCAACTTTGCAGCTCGACTGTGACTGAACCGTAATTCCAAAATTTTTCTTGCAATCTTAAATGTTCACCTTTCTCTGTTAAATGAAACTAAAACTAACTCTCTATGCTTTTTTGGTTGCGGAGCTATAAGTGTTTAACTTCAGCTCGAAAAGCGTCATAATTTTTTACTTTCCCGACACACCATTAGGCTACTATGGAGAAACGTAAGTCTACGTCAAAAAATTTTAAAAATGTGCACATCTATATAATCTATAGCATTTATGAAAATGTCAATGGGAAACGTTTTCATAAAAAAAGTTGATATTATTGTTCGCATAAATGAAGCGGCATTCTTTTAATTTTTCTTTTAGCTTAAATTTTAAACAAACAATGTGTTTATAGTAAACTGAGTGTGCTGACGCAGATATCGATTAAAAAGATCGTATCCACTGATGCCTTATTCACTATACCTCTTCGCTGCAGGTGTTGCATTAGTTGAGAAAAAGGATATTGGCAACAGAAATAATATATAAGACTTTAGGATGATATATAAGATAATATATAAGATTTAAAATCAATAGCATATCTTCAATAGTTGTCCTTAAAAATATTTATATAAATGTATTATTAATTAAATAAATTATTAACTACACAGCTTAATAACATGGTTATCAAACTGGTTATGTTATGTTTTTAAATCATATAACATGTTAATAATAGAAGAGAAGAAATGGTGTTGGCATTTTTGGCGGTTAAGGTTGCTTATGTTAGAAAGATTTAAACCTTAAAAGCCCGATTTTTTAAAAATTTATTTTAAAATGTTTTTTGACTTTCATTTCTTGAATGACGCATGGGAAAAATACTTTATAAAATCGTATTTTGTTTTAAGTATGGTGTTTGGCTGAAGAAAACAGTCTGTTACCAACAGACAACACTGGGCTTTATTTCAGAAAAAGTTTCCTTGATAAAATTTTATAATGTTAAAAACAGACGAATTTTAATAAATAACTAGGGGGTTACAACCCCTGCTCGCTTCGCTCGCCAACCCCCAAGAATCAAGTTGTGATTCTTTTGGAATCACTACATGATCCCAGCTCGCTTTGATCGCTCGGCATACAGTTATGCGTTTCTGATAGTAATAGGAAATTATAAGTACATTAATAACTAAAAGTAAATTTAAATTATTTGAAATTACAAGAAGTCCTAAAATAAATTTTTCATCAATTTCTAAAATTAAAATCTTCTTGTAGTGCAGATATATATATGTAAATGTTAGAGAGAAATTTGAATGCTAATATATTTAATTCTAAGATGATTAAAAATCAAAATTATTTACATGAATCAGAAATGAGTCATTTAAAACTTCTTGGCATACACAATTGACAATTCAACAGTTTTATTTGCCATAGCTTTATCCAACCAAAATTTTAAACTTGCCCTATTTTCAATGAAATGTTGTAGAGAAAAGTTCCCCACATGTTACACACTCACTCCAATTTTAATTTAGCCAAGAAAGATATAACTTTTCTCTCTGGGTAGTTATTTTTAAACCCCAGAAAATTTGAATTGTCGATTGACGACTTATTTTACCAACTTTTACCTAAAAAGGACAATTTAAACAGAAAAGTGGCTTGAAATATGTTTATATTAACTATTAACTGAAAACATAATTATTATGAATTTTTAGCGTTTTAAAATTGATAAGATAGCTTTTTTCCAAACTCTTCAAAATTTTTGCTTTTTCAACAAAAAAAGTTCATATATCCCATTTCACAATCTTCCAGCTAAAAAATGGACTTATTAAGGAAGAAAGTGGCTTAAAATATGTTCATACTAGCTATTAAAAATTAATACACATATTAATTATTTTGTTTTAGCTTTTTAAAACTGATGAGATAGCCTTTTTCAAAAATTTCCTATTTGTTGCTTTTTTAACCAAAATTTTAAACATGCACTCTTTTTAATGAAATGTTGTTCAAAAAAGCCTTCCCACTTGTATACATATTCAATCCAATTATTATTTAGCCAGGAGAGATATAAATTTCTTCTCTAGTTTTTCATTTATATTTTAAAGCACAGACAGCTAAAAAAGGACATATTATGAAGAATAATTGCTTGAAATATGTCCATATTAACTATTCAAAATTAAAACCATAATAATTATTTACTTTTATCTTTATAAAATTCATAAGATACTTTTTTTCAAAATTTATATTATATTTATATTTTCACAAATTGTTGTTTTTTAAACCAAAATTTCAAACATGCACTCTTTTAAACAAAATTTTGTGCAGAGAGCTTCCCACATGTATACAGATTAACTCTAGTTACAATTTAGTCAAGAAAGGTGCAACATTTTTCTCTAAGTAATCACCTACGCTTTTCTAAAACTCAGAAAACGTGAGTAATCGAGAGATGAAATAGCCCATTTCTCAACATTTTAACTAAAAAGAACATACAGGAGACATTTATTCATTTGCTTAATCGAAACTTCAAGGCTTAAACTTATTTTGTTCAAAATATTTAACTTAAAAAGAAAAAACGTGATCGCAAAAAAAAAAGAAATCGTTATCTCGGACTTTCCACAGATGCAAACAAACGATACTTGCGAGGTTTTGCCGAAATGCGATTAACAAATTCTGCCCGATTTTGGATTCACATAAGTGTTTTATATATATCGATATTAGGGATAAGGAATTTCCTTCAAAATTGTGGAATAAAATACGGTATTCTCAATCGTACAAACAAAGCTAAAAAGATGCAGCCTCAAGTGAAAAACATCAATTTACTTTTATATTTTTATCAGCAATCAGACCGCCTTTTATATGTTGTAAATTGATTTAATAAAAATCTCAGTATGTATCCTATTGTCAACAACAGGCACTAGAGCTTCAATCTTATTTTCAAGATTTTAGAAAATAAAATTGGGTGTGTTGCTTAAAGGCAAAACTGTAGGTTTAATGCAATTGGAAAGAACGTTGTGAGAAAATTAAACACAATTCGTATAAAAATTATCTGCATAAATTGAAACTAAAGCGAAGAGCATATACAAATTGTTTTAGTGTTAACCTAAAGAATGCCATTCTAATATATGAAATAAAGCTTATGTGTGCTATGTCAAGTATCATATATGTAAATACTGTTTGTTTTCTTCTATACTCGTTTATTTGCCCTGGACCACCTCTTGGAAGGAAAATATATATTCCAAGAAATCAGCACTGAGGTATGATAAAAACACAAAAAATGTGGTAAATTTAACTTACATTAATATCATCTGCCTATGTTACAATGAAAATATGTTGCATTCCCCTAAAACAGTTTTTAATATCATATATAAACGTGATTGAATTTCTAATATAAACATTCTTTCAGTTTTTCGAATGTGCCCAGAAAAGAAATGCTCGCATAACAACAGAGGGGGGAGGGACGTTATAACATCACACTAAGCAAACATCTTTTCTTACATTAAACAGGACTCACCAGAATCCAGTATTTCTCTCTGTTTATAACAAATAGGGAAACTAAAGATTAAGATGATAAATTACTTTTTCATGAAGGCATCCATATCTCGTCTTTCATATAAATTGTGGGAATTGTTGTTATTTTCTGATATTCCACGTAGTACGAAATTCATAATTGCATTCCTTTTAAGACAGAAGATTTGCCTGAGGTCGTTGTTATTTCTAAATACATTACATTTTTTTCTCGAAAAAAATTTCTTTCGTTTAAATCACTTGTCTTCCATTTTTATCATGCGTGATGTTATTAATTCGTTTAGGAAGAAATTATAAGATCATGTGAGTTGTCATATAGTTTCCTTTAATTTAAGCTTAATTTATGTCTTCAGAACAATTCACAAAGTATTTTTAATGCTGCAAAGTTGTTTAGAAGCATAGTAATTCATTGCAATGTGCTAACTAAGAAAAGAAAAGAGGAAAGTGAATCATAATAATAGCGAAATATAAATACTAATTTATCAAACCAAACTTATTTCATATTCATATAAAATTTAATTACTAAAGGAATAATTATTTTTCAAATTCTATCAGCAAGGTATTATTACTCAAGCACTTTCTCACAATGCTATATGTATTTTATTTATTTATGACAGAAATTGTATAGCTATAATCATAAATATACCGACTCTTAAATCTGAAAATTCAATTAGGATACACGGACAAGATTTTAATGTCACCACCAATATGGCTTTTCTAACAATTTTTTTTAAATTTTTGCATTAGTTTTTAATAAGGAAATCATTTCTAACATTTCAAATTGTCATAGCAACAAAATTAGTTGTTTAAGTGAAAACAGCAACACCTCGGTGCATTTAAGTTATTAAAAACCTTTTGCGCACAATTTAAGATACATACGCTTCTCGTATCACGACAAAAAATGAAAAAATGCTGCATTGTTTCAGCAATATTTAATCACTTATGTGAAAGATATATGGACGTGTTTGGAGATGATCCAATTTTAAATAATAAATTTGGCAAATGGCGGCATAATTTAAAATATTATCCCAGAAATCTATAAAATGGTAATTGTTGTTAAAGGAACAAATGGCTACAACGTGCTAAAAATGTGTGTTACATTCAGTGTTAACTGTGAAAAAGGAACGACAATCAGAAAACTATACCACTGATGTAAAGAATCTCATTTAAAAATTTAGTTAAGGAAACAATAAATATAAGAAAAATAGAAAGGGTTTTTTTATTCTTTTCTTGTTTCTCTCAAAAACAGTTTTGGGATTCGTTCCCTTTCTAAAACTGAAGATTCAATTGTATAAATGCGTCCAGTTGATTCACAAATAAAGCATGTTCTCTGATGATAATGTTTTAAAGAAAGAGACATTATGAAATAAAGAAATTCTATTCACACTCTGCGCAACTTTCGAACCTGAACATTTTTTTATTGGAGTAGTTAATAACGAGTAACAAAAACGTGCTGGTATAACTGAGCATTTTTAAATTTAGAGGAGTATCACTTCAGCTATCCTAATCACCTGACCATGCCTCCTAATAATATGGTCTAAAATTTATGGTTTTCTATAGCTTCAAATGAATATTAATATAACAAATCGAATTAGATAATTCTGTCAGTTCGTGAAATCAATACTTTGTGAACAGTAGAATAGTTAATAACACCTGAAGTTCACAATTAAATTGTTGTGAAAAAAATTTCCCGTGCTTTTTTATTGAATTGTTTCGGAAGGTGTGGGGAGGGCGTGCGATGATCTGTCTCGGATTCTGGACCGGAATGATCCAAGTTGTAAACCAACAAAGACACCACGAAGTCAACAAGGATCCTTAGCGTACATAAGTTTGGTGCACGTTAGATCTAAAATGGGAACGACCTCCCATGGTGTGGCTTAGAAGTCCAGAGGTAGTGCCAGCTGTAGCCATCGTCTTCTACTTCTGACCATAGTTCAAAAATATAGCCCAAAACAGCCTTCTCTCCTTCAAAACGTGGCCTTCATATCATTAAACTAAACAAACCTGGACTGTTTTGAGATACACACAATCATCCAATCCCATTTCCACAATTTGATTTCAAGCTTTCCGGGAAATCGGAGAAGTGCGCAATTTCAAGAACTAACCTTTTTTATCAAAGATTGCATAAAATGTTATATTTATAGACAAAAGCAGCTTTAAATCTTACTTGAGCCTCTCTGATTTCCCACCTAAGCCTCCTCTCTTGACTGGACAATCCCATTAGCAACTCCCTGTTCTTTTCCCTCAGCTCATCGATCGTGTTCTGCGTGCGGTGGATCATTTCCAGCAGTTCCTCTAGATAAGAGAACTTCGAATTTGCCTGGTCATCGGTCAGTTTGAAGTGCTCATCCATCTCTTCGGGAGTTGCTCTTCCGGATGATGCAACGATGGCCGAGTGCAGATCCTGGACCCTGTTTAGTTCTGGTTCCAGACCAGTGATGCCTTGCTCGATAAGCTCTCCGGTTGTAGCTATCCTGTTATTGTTAATATCAGTTAGAAATTGAAACGTAGTAGTTTAAAGTTTTCATAAAAAATTCTTGAAATATATCTCAAAAGTTACTTTATTTATTAATTAAATCTCAACAAATTTAAAAGTTTTATAAGGGCAGGTTTTATGAAGATACCAGCAAATCAATGTTTTGTGCCGAAACGAAGACTTCTGTGCGATTGGCTGGTGCTAAAATAAAGCTGACAAGAGATACTAGTAAATGCTATGGATCATTTTCTATGTCCTACATAGATTGGCAGGTAGTTGGATAGAAGACTTGGCTAAATTTCTTGACTAGCAGTTCTTAGCTATTTATCGAAAACGATTGAAAAATATCTTGAGAAGTTAACAGCAATGTTAATTACTGATGAGAATGCTTCCCTCTATGAATGATTCATTTCTTTATTATTACCGCGTCAATATTTGCTTTCTACCTTCCAAGTATTCTGTTCAAAGTTTCTTCGTTGTGAATCACTATTTCATAAAAGACTTCAAGAAGAAATATAGCTCCTCAAGTTTATCCCCCCAGGGGGAGTAGCCAATTTTCATGTTTGCACCCAGTGTAATATACATTTGCAAAATTCTTCTTAATACCTGCTATGTACAAAGTTTCCTGCAGTTTTATACAGTAATTTGTAATTGAATTTTCTTCATTAAGAAGTTCTGTAGGCACTCAATAGTTTGCAATATCAAATACTAAATGAAAGGAAGCCTTTCTCCAGGAAGTTTGTATCTTCTATCTGCAATTTCTTAAATTTTCTGAAGCTTATAATCATATTAAAAAATGGATATGAAAGTTTAGTTGTTCATGTAAATATACATTGAAAGTTTTGAATATGATAAAGAAAACCTCCTAAATAAAATATGAGGAAAAGAAAAACTGATAGATGACTAAATTGAACAATTATTGAAAACTACAATAAGCAGATTAACTTCGATTTATCTTTATTTTAATATCAAGTACATAAATGAATAGAGTTCGTTAGAAATATGTATAATGGAGAATTATTTTAAATTCTTACATAAAAGCCTTATTCACACACACAGGCTTGTTTTATTATCAGGTAGAAGATAGAAAAGGTAGTACGAAAAAGCTTCGAAGCATTCAAAAGTCACAAATTTGTCACAAATTCTAAATTGGCATAAGACATAAGTAAAATTTTTTTGGGCCATAAAAGTGTTTGCCCAAAATTAAACTCAGCTGTTGTGAAAGTATTCGTTAAATTATAAAAAGTCCGTACATATTAATAAACAAGACACAATATTTTAAGTTCCGTAGCAATTGATTACGAAAACTCAACCAGTTTAAATGGAACTTAGATAGTAATTTCAGAAAATGAATGCCTCGTTCTGATATTTCAGCAAACACATTTGGAAAATTGTATTGATAACTGCGGATATCACAGCAGGCCACTGTGCTAATAAACATTTATAATAGATTAATAAATGTTTAAATCGAAGTTTCGAGGAGAGGTAGCCATCTTTCAGCCTGTCTGCCAAATCTAACATTAGGAATTAGGCTTAGTCACATATGAGTACAATAAATCATAGGAAATGCATGTCACGATGAGGAATTGTTTCAATTCACTCAGTAGAATTCTGCTGATGAGCATCCTGCTCAATCAATCAAGAGCAAGATTGATAACTTGGAGTGTTACAGTGTTTCCGTTTGATGAAATTGAAATAATGCGATTCTATTTTCGAAGAGTTGCAATACAGTTTTAATACGATGTAAGCTTTTCCGTAGCTGATTAGAAGAGGACATTGATCAGCACTCACTAGCGGGAACTTGATACAAATAGAAACAGATTTTCTAACATCAATTTATTGGAGAAATTCGTTTACACAAAGAAGATAAATAGAGGTTTATTGTGATTAGGCATTAATGGTTCTTGTTGACATTGCTTGATTTAAAACTAAGAGGACGCAGAACGTTTTAAACATATTTTTACAGATTACAGAGAAATTTTAATAGCATTGCATCATAATATTCAAATAAGAGTACTTTATAAGGAAAAATTATTTTTGATCTGCCTGTTTTTATAAAAATAAAATTTAAAAAAATCAAATTTATTGAATTCCGCAATACTTTTTCAAATATTAATATTTTTGTTTAGATTTATTGAAATGTATTACACAAATTATGCATGGGTTTCGAAATTCATCTAATATTAAGTTAAATATATATATTTTTTATTTCAATGTTGAGAGAAAAATTAAGAAATTTAAAAGTGCTTCATTTTATTTCTTGTACATAATTAACTAATCGACTAAATTAGTGTTGAATGCGCAACTTTATCATAGACATAATGAAACATGTACAGAAAATTTAAGAAACCTAATTTAGATAGAAGAAAACAAGGATTTGTTAAAATATTAAAGTGAAAAATGTCGAACGTAAAGGGAAAGCTCTTTGAAGATTCCATTTATGAATATATTTCATTTATCATCCTAAGTAAGAAGAAAATAATTTCGGAAATATTGAAGATACACCTTGAAATTTTTGACATAATGAGAACAAAAGGAAAAGTATGGAGATAAGTTAATTAAATAAAAGAAATTTATATACATTTGATATGAAAGGATATTTTATTTTTTTAATACAAGAAACAAAGTGATGATGAAATTGCTATGCATGCATTATTATACAGAAAATGGACATGTTTCACAAAGCATCGGCTTAAATAATTATTATTGAAAACATGAATGAAATCTACTATTCCAATTTTTAATTTCTGTAAATAGCATCTATAAAAGTAGAGAAATTAAATAGTTATGTGAAAAACTTTAAAATTACTAAAATCAAAGAATGATAAAGAATCGATGTTTTATTTTCATCATATCAGATTAATTGATAAAAAAAGATATTAAGAAGAGGAAAAGATGTAACTAAATATTACCTAGAATCGGATCTCTCTTTTTTCTGAAGATCGCCGAAATCTTCAAATTTCTGTGTTTTCTCTAAAATGAGATTCAGAGCATTTTCATTTATTGCAGCCTTTCGTAAATCTTGTGAGCATCGGTCCTGATAGATGTTTCTCCTATTAATGCATTCCTCCCTAAAATCAAAACATTTTAGTGATTAACCAACTTCATTTCAATACTGGTTCTTCCATAACGAACGCGGTACATACTTTGTTTTTATAGGCAAATTCTAACAAAATCTATTTCTGGTAGTTCCAGAAGTATATTGCCATTTCCAGGAAAGTTTAAGCGAACCTTATATATATCTGCTGCTGGAATTATCATCTTCATCTTATCTTTAATTTTTCTCCTTAACTTTTCAATTCAAATATTGATT
>BGPR01004011.1:104489-119847 GCA_013235015.1 Araneus ventricosus
AGAATAATATAAAAACATTAATGGATTATTAAAAGGGACAAAAAGCAATTTAAAAGACAATCCTGCAGATTGCTTTCCAGAAATATTTCTGCTTACATTTCTAGAAAACGATGCACTTTATTTCTAGAAAAAATTTCTTTTAAAGCTTGGAGTCGAATATTTCAGCAATAATGCTGATAATTTTTTTTTAAATCATTGAATGCAATTAAATAGAAATGTTCTGGAATTCATGTTAAAAATTCTTTTTTGTGGAATGATTTTTCGTTCGTCAGCATTAAAAATAATGTTTAGAATAAACTTGGTGGAAAACTATAAACTATAAACTTGGTTGAAATTGTGCTTAAGCAAACATATTTAATGGGGAAGATTTTATATCAACTTTAAGAAGCATACACGTATTAGTAAGTGCTAAGTCGAAGTTCGATAAGTTAAGTCTATGTCGAAGCTTTTCTAATAATAAAGAAACTTTCATCTAGAATTCTTAGTAAACGTGAAATTCATTTTAGAGATTTAGAGAAAAATTTGTACTAGTGTCAAAATTCATGTTTTAAAAAAAAGTAGTTTACATAAAAAGTGGCAGACGTGCTTAAGTAATAACTTTTATATGGGAAAATTTTCTACTAGCCTTTCAAGTCATGGCATGAATGTATGTGAAAAAGTGAAGGACTACTTATAATATTTATTTAACAAGAGATGAAAAAAATAAATCCTTTCAAGAGATTCCTCATTAGAATCTGGGATATGCAACGAAAAAACTCCTACTCATAAAAGTATGTAGGAATATCTGATAGAACTACCATCATAGTATGAGAACAACTGCGACAATGGTTTAATTTAAAACTTCTCCTCTGAACAAAAGCTCCCTAATCATTCTAATTCGGAAATCAAGATATTTTTTAATATTTATTATCAAGTAAATCCATCTTAATTTTCTTACTACGCCAAAACTTCACGATTGTGGTGCATTAAAACACCACATTTAATTTTTAAAGCTTTTTTTACGAAAATTTTGTTTTTTTACATTTAGTTAATACATATTAATTATTCAAGCTTGTCATTGAATTGATAAGGAATTTTCTCCCATTTTCAAATTTGTAAACATTCTAAAGACAAAACGACTATTGTTATTTAAGATGGTAGAAAAAGTATTAATAAAATATTTTGCAGATGACTTTCGGAATTGAATCTGCTTATATAAGTAAAATACGATAACAGAGACTTTATTAATGGAGAGATGTCTTATGTTTCATTTACAGTAAAAGGTCCCGGATGCTAAGGCAGGGAGGGGTGATGGCTTGTTTGTGATTACAGTGACAGGTCGAAGATTAATGGGAGAAACACATGATTTCTTTATTCTTGGCTATTGCCCAAATATTTATTATACTAAATTAAATTCTGCATAAACACCCGGGACAAAAATTTACGAAATGAGATCTTACAAAATGGTACTTGAATACATCATCATTGGATTCCATAACAGCCTGGACCTTACGGAACATGCTATCCCCATGTTGCAAATTAAAATTTTACAGTTGTTTTAGTCCACGTGTTTAATAACTTATGCTTCCATACCGTTAGAGACTGCTGCGTACATGCCTTTTGACAATAAATCCAAAATCCAAAATTTACACAATGAACAATACAATCATCACATTATTAAAAAAGTTTAGTGGTTAGATCCTACCACATAAAGGACCGTATCCGTAACCACGTAAAACAACACAACGGAAGATGTTTTCATCCAGGATGGATAGCTGGTATTTTTCTTAATTGATTTGCGCCAGTAGTCCAACGCCAGTAATCGAACAATGTCCTTAAGACATTCAACTGCCCTCCTTCAACTGTTTTGATCTCTGGACTCAGTCTGGATGCTAAGACCTTACGAGCTAACTGATATAGACAGGATTTGCTTAATTTGAATATAAGTAGAGGGTGATTCGTCGCGCCATACTGAACGCCATCATTCACCTACAGTCCAGTGTTGATGTGCTTTACTCCAATGGATCCTTTTTTTGTTTTAGGGCTATTATTATTTAAGGACGCTGTCATAGTAATAGGTTGAATAATTCCATGTGATGCAGCTCCAGGCACAGGATGCGCTCACATGTAAACTGATCTTGTTGAGCATTAACATGTAATAGCATTTATTTTCTGTTTTGGAAGATCTTGTCTTTAGACAAGTCTGTCATATTTTGACAACTATTATGTGAAAATATTATTTTCGTCCGGAATTGCACTTTCGGATATTAATTGTTCTGAACAAACACAATTGCATATGCTCTTTACTTAGGGTTTTTAATCTCAATCATAAGAACCCCGGAATGACTGAAATTTTGTGGCCGTGTTCACGGTCTAACACTATGGCCTCTTTTTTTGTCAGTCGCTGATTTCTAATTTGCGTGTTCGTTTATAAATGAATGAAGCACACTAATCCCAAAGTAGCACAACATGGCCTCATTCCTCTCCGACGATCACATCCCTTTTGTCCACATACGCAAACCTAGACTGCTGTTGTAGTCTAGGCTCGGTGTAGAAGATAATCTCGTCATATATTGCCAGGTGTGCTTAGCACCGATGCACATCAAAGATGCCTTGGTGACTTTATTAAATTCGTTACCGTCCAAATCAACGGTGGCATAGATCCAGAGGCAATAGTAATCCTATTGTTTAGTACAAAGTCTGTTTTTCATTTCTCCCAATCCTTTGGGAGGGGTTCGCAACAAATATATGGATGAGAAGTTGCACGAAACAAGTTCTCTCTTCTTCTGTGAGTGCAGAAATGGTTGTGTTGCTTGCCATCATTGATGACGGGACGTGACTCCTTAGAGATGGGTTTACACTCAGGTCGTTAACAATATGATTTATTTATAGCAGATCTCAGTACTCATATTATTATCTGCGGCGACCGGTCATTCAGATACACAGGACGACCTTAGTGCTAAGCTGGGGTGAATTCTTATGATTTTACCTTCGTTCGATGTGATAGGTTTATAAATGTATGTAAGAAAACTCCGACTAACTTCTCTCTATTTAAGTTAACATAAAAACACTAAGTCCCCTTTTGTCTCTATATTCAATCTGTCCTCAAATTCAAAGCCAAAACCTTGATCGTTCAGAAGGGAGAAACGCAGACGTTTCTTTCGCAAACAATATATGGATATATGTTCTGTCATTCTCCAGTACAAACGCTGCTTACCATACAGCACCATCCATATATTTGCTTAACAGATAATGCCTGCCATATATTTCTTAGAAGATAATATCTGTCTATCATCTCTGGGTCAGTGGATCATCACCATCTGAAGGTATTTGAATCTCGAACAGAAGAAGCAGGGATTTTTATATTTAAAGTCATGTTATTATGAATGCATTTTATTTATAAAAAGCCAACTAAGAAGAAATGACTTTGTAAAGAAGGAAACTTTTCTACTAAATTTGAAAGCTGTCTTATGTTGATAAAGATTTGATAAAAAAATCATGGGAGGATTCTCCAATAATATTTAAAGTTGGCGTTTATTAAGAAATTCTAAATTAATGGTATCAGAAGCATTATTCAATAAAGTATATCACCATCTGAAATTTAAACGAAAATATGTTTATCTTTTCGTTTAAATTTCAATGTAATGCCTGGAAGTTTCAAGCTTATATAATACCGCCCGCCTGAGTTAAAATTTTCTTTATAATGTCATGTATAAAATTTGTCTTGAATAAGTTATATCGTCTACCGAAGCTTACTTTTCAAAAATCTATTTCAGTTTTAAAAAGTAACATACAATAAGAAACGATACAAAAGAAAAACTTCAGACTCACGAAAGCGTGTATAACTTTTTGATCTATAAGCTATCGAAAAGTAAAAGAAAGAAAGCTCGACAATGGTTTAATTTAAAAGTTCTTCCTCAAAACCTCCCCATGCATTCCAATTCTGAATAAAAAGAAAAGATCTTTTTCTTTCTTCTTTCCTATCATGGAAATTTATCCATACCTTTCTTCGTACGTCGAAACTGCACGATCCAGGTGCATTTGGGCTTCATCGGTCATATCCCCACTTTTTTCACAAAACTCTTTCTCAAACTTCTTGTACTGCTTTAGAAAAATCCGTAAGTCCATAATGCTTTCCCGGATTTCTTTGTTCTCGTGCTGTAGGGAACAGATCCTCTTCTCTATCTGGAATGTATTAGCATTTAAATTACGAAAGAAACTAGGCGGGGAGAGGGGGAACCTCTCACGTTAAAGCAACAAAGAAAACGCATTTGTTTCTCTCTCTCTCCGTCCCTTGTTGGATGCACTTCCCCATTGTTATTATTTTTTTATTTTAAAGTATAAAGCTCATGATTGCATTGAAATTTAAAAGAGTAACCTCATATATATACTAAATTATCTTTTGAACGTAGGACGGAGTTAATGCACTCGGCTATTAATTTTAGTAGGGCGGTGAAACTGTCTGAAGAGAAAAAACGGTTCGAAGAGAAGTGGTGTTCTTTCACGAAGAATATTTTTGAAAGAAGAGGAAAAATGAATATATGTTAGAAACACAATGTGAAGTTGTTTTAAATCTTCTATGTGCAATGCACGAAACATAGTTATCTGCATGCTGTTGCAGTTTTAATTAAAAAGCCATTAAAACTTTTAACTGTGTGCTTTAATAATAATGTGAAACGGTATTTTTCACCTAAAGAAGTTTCTGAAGTACCTGAAGCATACTAATTTACACCGAAACATCTATAATGATACATTATGAATGAGGGATTTTTAAGTTCTAGGACTTTTACTATGAAAGTGGAAAACTGTAGGACGGCGAACCTGAATTATTATGGAATAGTTTTGTTAAAGATTCATTTTGGAATAATTTTCATTTAAAATTACACTCGAACAAAGGTGATTTTTTTATGGAATTTATATTCTGAAAGAAACAAGTACACAAAAGAAATACATTAAACTTAGCTTGTTTCAGTGGCTCGCAAGCATCTATAAAATATGCAGAACGTTGTTTTGAAGTGAAACATTTAATTAAACATCGTTACAAATTTTTAATCTGTACTGCTTTCTACTTTTCATAGTGCAAAAATGTTTTTTCTTCATTCTAAGGACATTTTACAGATAATTTAAACAATTTACCTTTATCAACACAAATTACTATTTTATGAATAAATATATAAACACATTATAGTATTTATTTTAAAAGAATCAATAGTTATTACGCTGTATTTACTAAATTAATGGCTAATTTTGAGTAAACACTGGATGATTTATGAGATAAGAGTGCAGATATATTAACCGTACTAGCAGGATACCAGGAGCCGCCCGGTCATTTTCAGCTCAATATTTTATAACTAACATAATGCTGATATTTCTTTATTGAGAAAATATTTCTTAAATTCTAAAGAAATTATTCTTATATTAATAGTTCACAAATTTTCTTTCATTTCAGTATATCTAATAAGTATACTGTATTATTTATCTTTCCTATAAGTCCATTGCTTGGGAATCTTATTATTTTAGAACCCTGGAAATAAAATTTTCATTCTAATTGGTCCATTTGCTAAATTGCTTTTAATGACTCACTCCATTTAACCTAGAAGAGTGTGGGGCAGAGCCGACTTCTCATTACAGTATTTTTTGTAGAACAATATTGGAATCATTTTTCGATTAAGATTTCAGCAATTCAAGTGAATAAATAAAAAAATGAAACATGTTTAATCAAAATTGCACTGCCCGCTCCAAATACGCATTTCTGCATGCATTATCGGCAATTATCATTCTAAAGGAAGATGAAACCAGATTTACCTCCGCCATATCCGACATGTTGAAACATTTGAATAAAGTTTCATTTCGATCAGTCCCTTTGTTACATGTATTTAGGTGATATTGCCCCATCCTACCCTAAAGGACTGGGTAAGGGCTTATACACCAGCACAGTACTTCAAGTGAGCCAATGAGGAACATAGTACCAAATGTCATCAAAATCGATCCAGCAGTATAAAGTTTTTATGTCGATCGGCCCATTTTTTTACATTTAAACGACTTTTCCCCACCCTACCCGTGGGGATTGGGTTAGAGTTTATTTAACCTTACCGTATTTATAGTTGGCTGATGAGAAACATAAAGAGCAGGGTGGAGAGAAAAAATCAAAAGTCATCCGATAAAATAGCACTATGTGGCATAAATTGTCTATCACTGCGGATTCTTTTCATAATTTTTGCATTCAATCTTCGTTCCCCGCAAGAGCCTCAAAATTTCACTTTTTCTACAAATGTTCAGATATTTTATCAATATAGCAAAAAAATTTAAAGTTGTCTTATCAAATAGCACTAGGTGGCAAAAGTTGTCTATTGGCTAGCATATCACTGCTGAATTTTTTCAGAATTTCTGCACTTCATCTTCATTCGCCGCAAGAGCCTCAAAATTTTACTTTTTACAAAACAAAATCGTATATTTGACGATAATTTTGGTGGCAATTATTTCTAAATGCATTGGTTACTCACTGATCTAGCTACCGAAAATAAACTATTCCCTTTAATTACAAACTATTAATTATGCCATAAAATACTAGTTAAGCTTTCTTATAACTATTATAAGTATATGAAACTCTCTGCTGGTTTCTAGAAACAAACCAGAACTCACCACGTGGTTGCATATCGAGTTCCAGACGTGCCCATCCCAACCACCCTACCTTCGGGCACTACTTGCATCTACTTATCAATTATACCAGGTTTATATTCTGCCTGAGTCTCGAAAGCCGGCATGATTGTCCTGTAGGCAATTTTTGCTCTGATGTAGCCATCTCGGGCAGAACTTCCACATACTTCACTAGAAGCCTCAGTGAATGCTTTCACCTACCTTTACATTGACTTGATGCCACAGGTAGTCACAAATAAGTGCAAGAAGGAAGAATTCTCTTCTATGCAAGCACGCAAATCTTTTTCGGATATATGTCGTGTGAAAGTTGGTTCTGTTATTTCACGTTGTTGCTAGTTTATAAGGTCAACATATTCTTCAGCACTGAAATTAATTTTTGGTATTTTAAACTTACGGACAGATTGTGATTTTCTTGCTCATGCAGAAAGAATTATACTCATACCTAGCTACCTAATATGTGATCTTTTATCAGTAGGCGTAGAAATAAGTATGCTTTCTAGATGTGCGAAGAAAACATTTTGCTGAAGGGTTGCATCCACAGTTTTTTTAAAAGTTGTTTGCTTAGGTATCGTGAGAGACTTATAGTTCGGTGTAGGTGAGAGGGAGCTTCCACGATGCTTGGATTACATTTAATGTAAAACCACATGCGTGCATAAATTTTTATTATGAATCTAGAAATCTTAAATTTTTCAGACGGCTCTCTTGTGCTTTTGTAAAGTCGAAGCAAGCAGTTGGCAGTTGTGAGCCGTCTGGCATGTGACAATTTTCCAGGGTTTTATTAGCAAGGCTCGGTGAGCACTGACCTGAAGTAACAGCCATACAAATATCCCATAGGTATTTTTGGGATATTTGTCTAAAATTAACGCTGACATTTTATTAGTAATAAGAAAGTTTCCTAAAATTTGTAGAAAAGTTTTATAAATCGTTAAATGTTCGCAGTTACTTAACATTTTGCCTATTAGCGCGAAGAATCCTTGAAGGCCAGTAGTTTGTCCGTCCAAGTGTTTTATAAAATACCTTAGTGGAAGTTCATTAGAATGAAGTTCACAAACTACCCTCTGTGCAGGGGTCTGGTAATCTCCTTTTCAAGAAAGCATATAACGTTTCCATTATGTCCTGTATTAACAGAAGTGCCATGGAACCCAACCACTACAACTTTCAAAAAATCTATGTTTTTTCCGGTGAAAAATTCCAATAACGCAGTTTTGATACTGTGTGCTGATCCAGAAATTTTCAAAACATGCCCAAGATACACGTCACCAGGTTCTTGAAGAAATGAAAGGTGTTCTTCAACTTTGTGCAGATGACCATCTTCCGTCTTTTCCATCACCAAAGTTTTGTCTTTACGACAGTCAAAGTAAATACCTCTGAGAACTTCAATTTCTTACCTCAGTGTTTATCCAAGAAGGTTATATTTGGATTTCGATCCCTCTCTTCGAACTTTACTTCTATCAATATTTATTTGAAAGTCTTCATCAGATTTCTTTTCTCGGCTGAGATCACGAAGTAATCCCGATGTAAGAGCGGTATCTGATCGATCAGCAAATCCATATCTATCACATGTTCTTGAAAATATTGTGAACTTTAGCTTTGTTCGTGTAGTGGAACGTGATAGAGTATTTATGTCAACGGCAACGACATTGTTCTTAAAAAATTTAGCATTTTCATCTACTAAGATTTCAGATGGTTTCAGCACTTCCAGCTGAAATTTACCGACGCGTGCTTTTTCTAAAGCTTGGTTTTTCGCCTTCCTTGCAGCAGTTTTTTGAAGCTATTGAGTGGTTTGTAGATCAACAGTACCAATAATCATTGGCCGGTCATATATCTGGTCTGTTATAAGTTGTTGTTCTTGTAGTGGCACTTTCCGTGATTTCTCTCACCGGCACAATTTAAAGTCCAGGCATTTGCATGCGGCGATGTCACGAAGTTTTTTTGTTTCTACTCGGAAGGCTTGAATATTCTTTTAGAAATTTGGAGAATCCTTTCTGCCGGGGTCAGATTTAAGTAGCTTTAATAGCTTTCCATGTTCTCTTTTTATCAAAGTAATTATTCTTCTATGATTAAAAATCCAAAATTGAGGTTTTACACCAAATTTCTTCTATCAATAGTCATGTCTTCATAAATTTCAATCAGTTTTGGTTAGTAAATACCTGATTTCTCTTTCTGTATCCTTATCCAGTTATAGTGCCGCAATATATCGCCACGTGTTGGTAAAACAATACAGCTGAGCTCTTTTGGACTGCCAATAACGGGACACTTAACCTGGTTTCTAGTCTGAGCCATAATTCCAATTTCTAACACACAATAAAATTAAACCTCTAATGGAATGCGCACAGCGAACATTAAGCTGCTGACAAAGCACACTCAAACTGAAAAGTCGAATTGTCACGTGCTACGATTCCCGCCAAAATGTTTCATTTTTATGATACCCATGCTGCCATGTCTTGGGGAATTTCATATTCAAAAGGACTTTTGAAAACCAATGTAATTAGAATTCATTTCCGCCAAAACTATATTCAAGAAATATTTGAACATTTGTATAAAAAGTAAAATTTTGAGGCTCTTGCGGGGAATGAAGATGAAATGCAAATATTCTTTAAGAAAAAATCAGCAGTGACATGTTAGTCAATAGACAACTTTTCCCACGTAGTGCTATTTGATAGGAAAACATCTGATGTTTTTTGCTATATTAATATAATATCTGAAAATGTGTTGAAAAAGTAAAATTTTGAGGCTCTTGTGGGGAATGTAGATGAAATGCAAATTTTGTTAAAAAATTCAACGGTTATATGTTAGTCAATAAATAACTTTTGCCACCTAGTGCTATTTGATAGGAAAACTGAACACCCTGTATATCAAATTTCATCGAAACCGCACAAACGGCCCTTTTACTGCATGCATTTAGGCGACTCTGTCCCACCCTACCCTGAGGAACTGTGTTAGGGTTTATTTATCCCTACAATACTTCAAGTAGGCTAATGAGGAACATGTGTACCAAGTGTTATCAAAATACCTTCAGCCATTCGGAAGTGATGCTGGAACAAACATATATAAATACATACGTTGAGTTTTATGTATATAGATTTGAATGGAGAAACACTAGCGGAAATTCCAGCCACAGAAGACTGAAGAGACACAAAAGTATAGCTTGAACGCATGTCATTTATTCTATGAAATTGAAATGTGTAATAAATTATCGATGTAAAAAATATATTAAAAAGAGACGCTGAAAGTTTCAAACACTCGTTGTTTGTACTTTCACACGTACATTTTCACTGATGCCTTGAATTTCGCTGCGCCAGGCGTGTATCACGATGGTTATAGGTGAAATATTAAATATTTCCTGGGAAATCCTGTTCTGTGTCCAACATTTTTTGTGTACTTTTAACTGTCACTGAATAAAGAGCTTTTTCACTGATACCTTGAGTTTCGCAGTGTCAGGCGTGTATCACGATGGTTATAGGAGAAATATTAAATACATTTGTGAACTCCTGTTCTGCCTCCACCATTTTTTATGTACTTTTAAGTTCACTGAATAAAGAGTTTTACACTGCCACCTATGATGTGTCTTGCTGTGAAATTTGGTGACTCTTGTGATTGCCGTATGTGAATACGGATCAAATTAATGATATACACCTATTTAAACACCTCTTGTGAATTTATTCTCTGTGTCCAACAGTTGTGCGCTGCTAAATTTTAGTGAATGAAGCGCTTAAAGTTGTTACCTGTAATGTATTCTTAATGTGCCTTGGCGTATCTTTTAAGTCTTGTGGTTGGCATTCCAGAACATGTTTTCCTCCTTGAATATGGCTGATAACGATTTCTCTAACTCACCTCAAAGTCTATGCGTATTTTTGACTTCAACTATATTTTGACATATAAAATTATTTTTCCTTTTCTAAAACAATAATCTATATATATGTAATATTTTAATTTCTTAACTAGCTATAATTATTTTAAACGATACCTCATTTTTAATTACTTCCACTTTCATCGTAATAAGCGTACTTTCACTTCCACTTCGAGTCACGGGTCTTTCGGGAAAATCCCCTACTTCCACTATATTAAAAAACCTTTCTGCTCATTGTTAACTGCCCTTTTTTACTTTCTGGTATACGAAGTATACAAAGAGAAAGTACTGTAATCGTCAAAAAAATTCGAACTCCAGATTTTGACGAATCTCCACGTTTTAGACATCCCTGAGTCCGAAAAACACAATTTTGGAATTATGTCTGTCTGTGTGTCTGTCTGTGAACACGATAACTCGAAAACTAGTAGAGCTACGGGGATGAAATTTGGTATGTGGTCTTTAAACATAATTTGTAGGTTTCTATCAACTTTTGGACAAAATCCGCCAACGGGAAGTCTGTCTGTCTGTATTTTCGAGGTCATGCGAACGCTATAACTCAAAAGCCTGAAAGGCCAGATGGATAAAATTTCGTACACAGTTTTATCGACATGAATGTAGGTCCGTATAAAATTTTGGGCCAAATCCGTCAACGGGCTGACTGTCTGTCGGTCTGTATGATAGCATACTTGTTCAATTCTATACGCATGCGTAAATGCCTGTGCAAAGAAAGGATGCTCCGAAAACTTGGCAGTTTGCCAAAAACCAATTCTGGCCCCGACATTTTGTAAGGAAGCAAACATTTAGGGCGTCTCGTTTTATTTCCGTATTGGAAGAAATCTCTGAGAATGCGCAAGCTATTCACCTGTTTTCTTCTCCGCACGCGGAAATCGCATTGCTAGAGTTTGATAAAAAAAATAAATATTGCGAAGTTTTAATAGATACGCATCTTTTTGAATATGATTATTCACCTCAATATTTTACTATCACTATAATCTACAATGAAACACCTTCTGATAGTCCTTGCAATCTGGGTTACAGTTGGTTCGAACTTTTTATCAACGCAGGGGATAGGGAAATGACAAATGTTTGAAAAGTATACGAGAAAGTTTAGGGGAGGCCACTCCCGCTGGTTTTGTTCTGACTTGAACTGCCAAGCGACACACGGCCGGTGTTGATCGTCAGTATGATCATGGCGGGGACTTGTAAAAATGATCCATGATAAAATCATTTAAACATCTTTGTGGTACTTCAATAAAGAAGAGATTCCGTTAATCGTTTGTGTAGTTTCCTCTTGTAATCATGTAACGCACTGAGCAAGTTACGCCGTTTCAGGCGAAATTCTTCTCTCCTGGCAATGGATTTAATATTCCCATAATCTTTTAAAAGTTTAATTTTAATCTATTATTGAGTACTCTATAACTAATTTAATTTTTCCTGTTTTCGAAATGTAATAAAATGTTTTGGACTTTAACGACTGCAATCTTCTTCAACTACCTCTACACTTCACTTAACGGAACAACGTTATATATTTACGTATATTTGCAGCTGAAAAATGAAAAAAGGCGTGATGTGTAATAGTATATTTGGGGAGGAATAGTTGAAATATTAATAAAATGCAATATTTTTGGCTCTTATAGTAAAACTGTAGAGTGCAGTAAAACAGCAGAGTAAGCGTGTGTAAGAAATTTTTCTCAAACTTTCACTTGCCTGATTCATTTTGTTACTCATATTATCCAAAAGAACAAATTCTGGAGCTTTTAGAGGTACCGCTCTCTTCTTTTTGGCATATTCATTTCGCATGGCACATAGTTTCACGACAAGCTTCTTTATCTATACATGAAAAAAATCCGGAAAATAAACAATTTCGAAAACACATGCAGTCATATTTCCGAATACCAAAAGTCTCAAACCTTTTCTAACTATATGATAAAGATATTCACCCAGAAAATAAATTCAGAAAATAATTTCAACAAAATGAATTCAAATTAACAGATCGATGCCTAAGAACAAATATACACAAGAAAATTCATGCTACCTGATTAAATTCTTTACCTAATTGACTTTTTATATTTATAATTAATAAGATCGGACCGATAAATCTAACTTTGAAGATCTCTTCGTGAAACTCGATAAAAGATTGGCACTTCAAGACTTAAAAAAATTATATTTGGATTAATCTTGTTAAGACTATATTCTTGAATGATAGTATCTAAAGATAACTAACTTTTTAAATGATAAATCAATAGTTCAGGAAAGCTTCTTTTATAAAGAAACTTGAAAGCTTATGAGACCAAAGAACTGTTTATGAGACCAGTAAAGAGTTTATCGATAACAAGATTTAATTAATGTTGTTTAACATTTTTAATTTGATTACGCATTAGTCACTTTTTCAAAGTGAGTTTTAATAAATTAATTAATCTTGGTGATAGCAACTTAAATGAATAATAACGAGATATAAATAGTCTTTTTTAAAAAGGAAAATATGTTGAAATTTCTTCTTTTTCGTTTGATAGTAATGAAATATCTTTCTAGCATTAAATTAGAAATAAACAAAATGGTATAAGATCGTAAAAGTTAGAGTTAATAATTCAGAAATCCAAAATGGAGGCATTATAATCATCAACGATTCGATTATAAATATATTCAGCATGCAGATTCAAACATAGTACATCCGTAGCTCTAGTATCAATAAGAATGTTTCAGCTTGGAATTCAATAATACAAAGCAATACAATATTCAATAATTAAAATGACAAAGGGGGTCGTATTTTCCAACAAAAATTAATACTTACAAATCCTATAATGCAGAGTAATTTGATCAATTTACTCATTACCAGGTATAGTTTATTAATTTTATTTAACAAGCTTCAAGGTGCATATCCATAAAACATGTTTTTAGTGAATGTGCTAATTATAGTAATTTTAGAAACAAATGTTTTAATAATCTGAGTCCTGATTTGACAAACTTGCTGGGTGATGCTCCGAGTATTAAATTATTTTGCTTTCTTACTGATATTGGTCTTTTTCATCTTGTTTGATTAGTGTCTTCTGGTTTTTCGTTTTTTCATTGCATTCGTTTGCCGATTTACAGTTTATTTTAAAATTAAGTCTTTATTCCCTACCTTGTGTTTGGCGAAGAATGGTCAGACCTGGCTTTTGCGCCATAAAACTCCAATCAATCAAGATGCATATCATCTTTTCAAATAATTTTATGATAATAAAAATGTGTGAATTATTATAAAAAATGAATTTCCCTAACACAGTTAGTTTATTTACAAATCAGGAGGAGAGTACAAAAAATGAAGATTAGTGGAAGAGACCATAAAACCATAGTAGATTTCACACACATATTCTTTGTAGACAACAGATTCCTTTAAAATTGTAAAATCTTTCAATAGATCTCATCTACTTGTAATGTTTTGTATAAACTTTTCATGAATTTCGGTATAAAAGTCTTCAAATCCATAAATACAGAATGAAATCGCCCTAACTAAACAGTTTCGATCACTTACAATACATATTTTACAATATTTTTGATACGCTATTGTAACGGAACTGTTGGGATATATATATATATATATATATATATATATATATAAAATAATATCGTAAAACCCTCAGAGATTCACCAGACCCAACTAATAGACCGATTTCGACATTTTTTTTAATTTGAAAGTTATGACGTCTAGATATGTCATCAATGTTCGTCTGTCCCACTCCCACCCTCCATTTTCGAACTAAATCGAAAAAACACTTCTCCGCTGTTCATTGTCTGTGGGTAAAATTTGTAGAAATTCCCCAGCCCTAACCACCTAACCTATTTCGACAATTTTTATTTTATCTGAAAGCTTATGACGTCTAGATAGCAAATGAAGGATAGACAGCCTCCCACCGCTCCCCATTTTCGAACGAAATTGAGTAAACATATAGAAAATGTATGGTGGAGATAAGTTTTTTTCACTTTCGTTCGAAAATAGGGGGAGCAGGCGACCCTTCATTTGCTATCTAGACGTCATAAGCTTTGATATAAAATAAAAATTATCGAAATCGGTCGTGTGGTTGGGGGATTACTGCAATGTTTACACATAGACAATGTACAGTGGGAAAGAGTTTTTTCGATTTCGTTCGAAAATAGGGTGGGTGGGCAGGAGACCCTTGATAGCATATCTAGACCTCATAAGCTTTCATATAAAAAAAAATTGTCAAAATCGTTCGGCTGGTTGAGACTGGCGGAATCGGTGAAGAATTTTTTTACAAAATTATTTTAAATATATAGATTATATTGTCAATGATTACATGATAACTGTATTTTTCATGCAAAAAAAAGAACGTGTCAAATGAAACGTTTAAAAATTCTTCAGTTTCGAATTATGTATCTTATTCAATGGCAACAAAAATACAACGCGGAATCTCTTAAGCTATTAAGATCAATTAGAGTTTTATCAAATTATTTTTGAAATAACCTATTTCTTTTATTTAATGAGCCAAAAAAGTTTTTCTGGCTTTACTCGATAAAAAAATTAACAATTTGTTAAACTTAATACCAGTTATACTGCTAAATTATTAAAACTTTTACTAAAAGCACAAGCACGTTTGATATGTAAAAAAAATTCAAGAGATTGGCAATCGAATTAGCAATCAAACTCAGGTACAAATCTCCTCCATGTGATAATCTAGTTCTTCAAACGTATAATTCAGTAAATGATTGTTTTATTCATTCCCTATACTTTTCCCATTTCTAGTGCAGCTTTTTTCAAACGAAAAGTCTTGTACACAATATGCTAAGTTGTAACACATGTTTCCAAAGTAATTATCCCCATAGATACCTATTGCGTTCCGCTTTGTTTGCTCTAATGAGGAAGATTCGTCACAT